>OMKP01084117.1:22500-45888 GCA_900302375.1 Bathygadus melanobranchus | reverse complement strand
ATTTAATTTGTATTTCACATACTGTTGGTTGATTTCCCCTACATTATCATATAATAATATGATAATGTATTTATTGATTATATCTTTTATTGTTCATTTTATTCTGCAAAGTAACTAGTGACTAAAGTTGCCCGATAAATGTAGTGGAGTAAGAAGTACAACATTTGCCTCTGAGATGTAGTAGAGTAGAAGTATAAAGTAACAGAAATACATCCAACAACAACAATACAACAGAAATAGTACCTTAGATTTGTACTTAAGTACAGTACTTGAGTAAATGTACTTGCCACCACTGGTTCTACCTCTTCCATGAGCATACTGATTCTCTCATGGTTGCAATCCATAATCAATCGAATTTTCATTGTGTGATTGATGATGTCTTTTACAGCAAGCGGTGAACGCTACCTATCAGAGCTCTGGTGAACTTCATCTTTCATATTCAAATCAACCGTTCTGGAACGATAAACCTCAGCAGTAACAGATTGTGGCTGCTAAATTTCGACTTCACAGTTTTCAGGATTTCCCTTGCCTCCCTTATGGAACAGTTAGCAACAGCTATATACTGTATATAGACTATACCTCCAAGTGCAGTTATATAGTAATTAGTAAGCCAGAAGCTCCTATGCGAGGACTACATGAACAAAGAGTAATTTTTTGTCTTATTATTCCTTATCAGGGAAGAAAAGGAGATCATTAATCTGGCAGGTTTGAACCGTGACCTCCTCAGACTTGAGGCTCCGGTCAAATAGTCCTGAGATTTTCCTAACAACTTTTCCTTGACCTCTATGGAAAATGTCCTAAATGTAAAAATGTAAATGTCATGAGGAGCAAAGATGTGAAGGAGAATTCATAAGGACTTAGTAAAAGACAACCGCAGAGCTAAGAGAATCGGACTGTACTTCCGAAGATTGTATCCTCTGAGCGTACTAAAAGCGCATCTCAAGCTTCCCACCCAATAAGCGACTTTTAAAGTCGGGGTCGACTGTGGCAGCACACACGACGTGACACACTACGGTCCACAAAAAGGTGACTGGGAACAAGTGGGGGTACACACATGGAGACTCAACTATCCCATTAGCACATACTCGTGCTAATGGTTTCTGTAGGAAGAGATGGGGCAGTCTTGTCCATACACTTGTCACAGCCCATCATACTACCCGCGTTACTCTGAGCCCCAACCGTGAAAAGGTCCTTTTTTTTTTACCCTCTTTTTCCCTCCCCCATTGTTTGTATAACTTGTACGCACTCCCAGCTCATTTCCCTCTACTTCCTCTTGACCTCACATCTCATTGGCCGCTCTTGATCTCAAATCTCATTGGCTGTTGCCAGCGTAATCGTTGTCCCATTGAGATTGGTTGCTCGCGCTCACCCTTGTGTCTACTCATATTAACGAGTATGAATACCAATTAGTATGATCGTTTACATGATGATCTGCGTCCCTTGTCGGTCACGTTGATCGTTTGTTTTTGTGAACTCAGAGTGTTGTTTTAAATGATGATAGTGATGATCATGGCGGCCACTTAGATACTTCTGGGTCTTTTCGCTCAGTTAGGAACCTACAGTTTCATGAGCGACAGTTAGTTTTCTGTTTTTCAAGCAATAAGCGGTAGACGCCAAGCAGCCTGAAAATCCATGACGATAACAACCGTTGCACAGTGCAGTAGTAGAAAACGTTAAAGAGGGGCTGCTTTTAAATGTTATCGACTCAAGACAACAGAAGTCATCAATTAAAGACATGCCTTCAAGCGGGTCAAAACACGCCGAGCCAAGACAGTGCATGTGTATGCAAGAGGGCCATAAGACCTAACCCTAACCCTACTACTAACCCTCAATACTAACCTCATTACGACTACCCCCTTCCCCTGCATAGGGGCTTGGAGCCTGTCAATTCCAAATTGATACAAACTTTACCTTCGGGTTACCTTGGGTTGGTTCACCACTGCTCTTCACCTCCTCTTCTGTTTATAGCACAGTTATGTGGATGGCGTCTGTTCATGCTCCCCCCGGGCTGACCTCTGGCCTTGCTTAGATCAACAAGACACCCCTGCTCTTGACCTGTGCTGCTGGGTAACCGTGAAGGAGCAGCCATAAATTCCCTCCCATGTGGAGCACTAACCTGTCTAATCCCCAGCGGCCTCACTACTGTATGGGGGACACAAGTGTGTGTGTGTGTGTTTGGGTTTCTCTCTCTCTCTCTCTCTCTTTCGCTGGGTGTGAGCATGTGAACGCCAATGTACGTGTGTGCGTGTGTGAGTGTGCGTGTGTGTGTGTGTAAAACCGCTAGCGAGGTCAACACGCAATTTAGAGAAATGCCAACTGGAACCGGAAAAGAAGAAAAACACAATGAAGGCATGCACTCTAAACCCTGTTTTGTTTGTCACAAAAAAACAACAACAGCAACAACAACGACGTCAACAACAATAACAGGCGTGCTCTTGGCACCACACCGGGCCGACTACAAGGGAACCTTGTTTCAGCGTTCTATGTACCACAAACTATTCCATGTGTTCATCTGTATGGACGGTGTGTGTCATCGTTACCACTGCTCTTCACGTAGCTGCGGAGCTTCGCCAATTACGAAACCATCTGCGAACCCGCGGCCAATTAGTGTCTTGTGACATCTAACACTGTCAGAGAGCGTTGGAAGGAGGGGGCGCGGAGCAGCTTCCCTTTGGCGCGCCAAGCGCTGACTGGTGTTTGTAGCCTACATTTGTTCCTCAGACTAAAGACGCGCTTTCAAACACGCCGATCACGGACGTGAACGTGTTTCTGCCTTGAGAACGCGCAGCGCATAGTGTCTGTGCAGCGCTGGATTTGAGTTGCATGAACCGTGCGTACGTACGTGACAGCTCACTTCGGTCAATGCGGGCAAAATGCATAATAAATAGGCTAGTTGTAACGAAGGTATAAATGGCAAATGTAGCTCAGTAAAATGCAAAAAAAATTAAATAATAAATACATAAAAATGTGTCCAAAGTTTCCATGCACCAGCTGAGCTAACTGCCGGTATCTATTTTTCTATTTTCGCCTATTTTGGCCTCTGGTTCTGTTTCACACAATTTATTTTTGAGATATATGACGATATGGAGTAGCCAGCGGTCTCTCGTTCAAGCCGGCTACAAATATATAATATCTAAATCTTACTTTCTATAGTTTTCTTAATAGCTGTATACTTCTCAAATGATTTGAAATCAAAGCCTTGGGTCGAGCTATTAGCTTGACCCAAGGCTTTGATTTCAAATGATTTGAGAAGTATACAGCTATTAAGAAAACTATAAAGTAAGATTTAGACGCTCACAAGCCATCTTTATTACGATGACAATAAAAAATGGTTAATATTAAAGACATCGGTCATGAAACCTTAATAAGATTCTTTAATAAAAAGTGCCAAAAGTCATTAGGCAAATCATAGGCCCTTGAAGGTATACATATTTGTAGCCTACGACTTAAATGATGTGAAACAGAATATGAGGTCAAAGGAAAATAGAGTCAATGAAACCTAGACAGCTGCAGTTAGCTAACCGGGTGCATGGAACCTTCGGACGCTTTTCAAAACTGTACTTTTACGATTCACTCCAGCATTTTTTAGCCTTGTCTATATTTTCCATTTATACCTTATTTACAACTAGTCTATTATCTATTATGTATTTTGCCTGCACTGACCGAAATGAGCCCAATGTGTAAAATCAAAATCCAGTACTGCACAAACACTATGCCACTGGTGGCCTTGTTGGTAGGCAGCCCGCTGTGCGCTTTCAAAAGTTAGAATAAATACTTACACTTAAAGTGTCTTTGGTCTATGAAGAACAAATGTAAGCTAGTCAACGTTTGGCACAGTGAAGGGAAGCTGTCGACAGCACGCCAACTTCCAACGTCTCTGCTTGCGGCTGTATCTGTGTGTACAGGTGTGTGTCACTGTATCTCTGTTTTTATGTCATTTATATGCGCTCTTACGGTACTGGGAACACCTGTGTTCCCAATAAACGACCAAGACAAAGACAAGCAGCCAGGCCAGCCGCCAAAAGAGGCGGGGTCTTCACACCAAAAGAGGCGGGGTCTTCACACCAAAAGAGGCGGGGTCATCACACCAAAAAAGGGCGGGGTCATCACAACACTGTGTGTATCCTTTATGCTCCTGTACATATACACAATAGACAGTGTTCATGTGAATTAGTGTTGGTTCGAGTGCATATTGATTTTACATGTTTCATATATTATATATAAACAAACGGGGCCAACAGACTTTCTGGAATATTAAAGCCGTGTTTTAATTAAGCCCATCGTGTGAAGATATACCGGGAACAAAGGAAAACTGTGGAATATAACGCTGTCCAGATTATCATATAAAACTATACCCAGACTATAAATCTCCTGATAGAGATGTACAGCTGGACAAATGAAGCTAGTAATGCACTGCTGAACAGACGGACGGATGGACCCCCCCACCCCCCGCCGACGCTACTGGAGCCCTGTCAGAAAGTCCACTTAGTCAAGGAGACGAGGCTCTTCCAGGAGATACGCCCCGGGGACCGGGCAATCTAATGAGGACAGGATGACCCAGGGCATGTTTCCATGCATTACACTGCACATTCTGATGCTCTCTTCCAGGCAGAGACACACCTCTCTCCACACAGCAGACGTCGAGCACCACCGGGTGTGAAGCATTCAAACAACGCATCTGGGCTCAGAGGCATTTGGGTGAACAGATTGAGTCGGACATCGGGGAGTGTGTTGTAAGTTAGGGATTTGTCTTTGTGTTTTGTTTTTGTGTGTACGCCTAAGAACAGTATAAATGTAGTGAAAATATTACACGTATAGAAATGTACATGCAATGACATCGTTTGTTTACATTAAAAACATATGCACTTATGAATGGCATAATAGATAAAGAATACAGAAGTTGCTATGTAAAAATAATCAAAGGTACCTAAATGTCTTGTATTTTGTAATGCTTGGGTAAGGCATGATGTGATTTAGAGTGACTTACTTTTCTATGATGCAGACAACTAAAGAAATGCTATTTTGCTATTTGTTTTTTAATGTGAGAAGTTAGTTTTGTGAACAACGGATTCCTCACAATTATAGTGATTATAGTTTAAAATGCCAATGCCACGTCATATGACAGTGGCCATGAAGTGCAAAACACAACAACAAATCCAAAAACACGGGGGGGAGATTCACAATCACAAATCACAAAACACTACAAATTGCAAATCAAATTAACAAAAGAGAAAACACAACCACACATCAGAAACCACAACCACACATCAGAAACCACAACCACACATCAGAAAACACAACCACACATCAGAAAACTCAATGACCAATCTAAAAACACAACTCCTACTGGAAAGGGTCGGTGCCTATCGACAAGGATCGTCACTGATTGAACACACTGGTCTCTTTAAGTCTGGCCACACAGGAGAAGTTTGCCTTCAGTCTGTCTGGAAAGCTTTAGGAACGTGTCGTACTATGAAGAGTGACAAAGTACATGTAGGGAGGAGATTGTGGTCAAACACAGGACTTTCACCCAAAAGACTGTGTCCCTTGTTATATTTAGAACATAGTTGTTGTTTTACTTTGTTTTCAGTTGCAGTTTGGTTAGGTTTAGGGAACACAAGAGAAGGCAGAAAGCATACTTTCATCCCTCTTACTGTAAAGAGTACTGTACAGTGTGTCCAATCAGCATTGATCCTTGTTTCTTACTGTAAAGAGTACTGTACAGTGTGTCCAATCAGCATTGATCCTTGTTTCTTACTGTAAAGAGTACTGTACAGTGTGTCCAATCAGCATTGATCCTTGTTTCTTACTGTAAAGAGTACTGTACAGTGTGTCCAATCAGCATTGATCCTTGTTTCTTACTGTAAAGAGTACTGTACAGTGTGTCCAATCAGCATTGATCCTTGTTTCTTACTGTAAAGAGTACTGTACAGTGTGTCCAATCAGCATTGATCCTTGTCGATAGGCACCACCCTTTTCCGCTAGGAGTTAATGTTGTTGCGTTTTCCAATTTGTTGTTGTGGTTTCTGATTTGTTGTTGTTTTCTGATTTGCGGTTGTGGTTTCTGATTTGTTGTTGTTTTCTGATTTGCGGTTGTGGTTTCTGATTTGTTGTTGTTTTCTGATTTGCGGTTGTGGTTTCTGATTTGTTGTTGTTTTCTGATTTGCGGTTGTGGTTTCTGATTTGTTGTTGTTTTCTGATTTGTGGTTGTGGTTTCTGATTTGTTGTTGTTTTCTGATTTGCGGTTGTGGTTTCTGATTTGTTGTTGTTTTCTGATTTGCGGTTGTGGTTTCTGATTTGTTGTTGTTTTCTGATTTGTGGTTGTGGTTTCTGATTTGTTGTTGTTTTCTGATTTGTGGTTGTGGTTTCTGTTCTCTCGTTAATTTGATTTGCAGTCATTGTAGTTTTGTATTTGCCGTTTTGATTCCGTATTCGTTGTTGTGATTTCCACTTCTAAATCCCTTTATCTTCAGAGCAAACATTGAGAACATGCACTAACCTAAGAATAAGACTATAACAAGAAAATGCTCAAGGGTTCTCAACTGTCGTCACCTTTCTGCACTTCTCTCCCTCTTTGTCACACACACACACACACACACACACACACACACACACACCACAGTTTTTTTTGTTTTCTCTCTCGGAAAGATCCATAAATAGCCTGTGTTGGCTTGTTCTCTGCCAATGTCGTGTGACCTCTGTTCTGGAGCTGTAGTTTTCAAAATAGATGTGTGTGTTGAAGAACCGCTCAAAATACTGTTAAAGGTGCTGTACGTAAGGTTCCAAAGTTCCCCGCTCCCTGCCTGCCTACGTTCCTCTGCCACTGAGAAGTGTTCACTTGCTTCCTGTTTGTTCTGTTATATATTTGAAATCCTCATTTTAGTTTTTGTTTGCAGTGTAGGCATATACATTACCAGTCCTTAAAAAACAAATAGGAGTTTAGCAGATTAAGAAACTAGCCTTGGATTCAGACAGTTGACAGGCAAGATAGATTGCCCAAACCAATTAGGGAAGAGATGCTGATTGGTCAGAAATGAGCCAGCAGCGGTCTAAATACTAAATGAGCTCATACAGGGGCAGGCAACAACAAAACAACAAAACAGATATTAGAATTTAAATAAAAACATCCACATATTAACCACATTATTAACAAAAGGTCTACAAAGATATAATGCAAAGATGCTACATACAGGTATAAAACAATTGCTATTTTCATAACTTTAAAATAGTCAATGTATCGCCATAGTCCACATTCAATGCAAAAGAAAATAACTGTATCCACATGTAACATTACAAACGGGGTTGAATCCATACCACCCCACTGGTATGGATTTGGGGATAAACCCATGGAATACAAATGAAAATCCTTTTTCATGGCAATTGCACTGAACACCAAGAGGCTTGCCATAGAAAGTTGGGATTACTATTTGTGACCATAAGGTGTGTCAACAGTGTTCCCTTATCAGGGCATTTCAATGAATATCCCACAATATCGTGCGCTCTGCAGGCATTGGCCAGCGGTATTAACTGCCACTATATAAACTGATATACCAAAGGAACCAATCACAGCATTACGGTGAACTAACTAACATGTTCTGCTCGGAATGTCAGTAAAAGTTAGAGAGGTGAAGTTATGAGTGCATGTTGAACCTTCACGGCCTTGTTAAAAGGTCACGTGGCACAAGGAAATTATCGACCAGGACACTTTTTTTCTTTCAAAAGGTAATCCAAGACCGAGAATGGAAAAGCATATAGGTAGTGGGACGTAGCCAACTTCAAGGATCGATTACGTTATGGTTATGAAACAGGATACGAAAAACCAGAAAGGACCATGAAAGCTTCACAGAGGAGGACCGTGATGTCCATTTCCTGTTAGGACCAAGGTCAATGTCCCCCTTTAAGCCAGTGAAAATTCTTGTTTGAATTAATAAATGATGAGGAATAAAGGGCAATTACACTTAGTTACTTTCTTAGACACACACACACACACACTCGCGCACACACAAACACACGGCTTGAGAACCTCATGCATAATGTAGATGATAGTGATGGTCGGGGAAAGAGAGGAATCAATCTTTCATGTTTTTGAATGTGGCTGCCGTCGGACCCCCAGACAGGATCTCCTGTGATGTGCCCCGGCCCCTAGTCTTTTCATGAGGAACAGGGGACCTGTTTGGTCTCTCCATGGCGGATTATGGGGCAGGGGCTACTCCAAATGTAACGTTGTCTATCTCCCCCCCGATTCACCAAGGTATTCACAAAAGGAGGGTGAAGGGGTGGGGCCAAGTCTTCCAGGAAATCCTTCCCCAGAGATTGACGGCTACAGATGACTGTGTTTGTAAAGCCGTGATCCACAAACACACCGCGGTGCACGGCCACCGGACCACCATTACCCACAGAGATCTCCGATCCACATCGCGGCCCGCTAGGAACAGATAGTTGATAGTCTGTGTCAGAGGAGCGCAGGAATGTCATGGATAGGCCCGCGGTGGTGGTGCCTAATAGGCGACGATCATAATGTGACATTCGGTCGGACAAAGAAGTGACGTGCTACAACGACACATGAGTCACTTCGTGGGGCCTATGTGTTGAATGTCACAGAAATAAAACCTTGTCGGTGGTGTTTGTGGATCACGAGGTTGAAGCGAAGACAAAATGAGCTGGGTTAGAAAATGGCAGACGTGTCAACTCACGGGCTGTTGACCGACGACCCACGGCTCTTCCTCTGGACAGGATAGCTATTGTTCAAGGTAACGACGAGAGCCGTTGCTGTTTTAGCCGTTTACACACAACAGGTTAATGCATTAATCAATTGAAAATGGAGGACGCATTTCGAACGAATGTTTATGTGCTTTGACTACGATGTAGTCAAATCACAACCATGTCTTGCATTCATGTTTTGCGAATAATATGGAATGGAATGGCTGAAGTGTATAGGTGGGTAAATCGATGGGCTCAATAATGCCTGGAGCTTATGTCAATGTTGGCTACAGCAATTTGTTCCAGGCTGTTTGCTTCGGTGGGGACTTCTGTGCTTTCAAACAAGTGTTTTTTTTCTTTTAATGCTAATGCTTTCCTTATGCATCTTCAATGGGATCAATATGTTCGAGTCAACACAATCAATAGAGCCATTCATGCTGGATATGTGGCCAGCAACTCTCTGTGCTCTGCACTCCCAAGCTTTCATTAATTCCTGTGAATGGAATCCAGAGCTGTGATGTCATTTTTCTCTCTCTCCCTCTCTTTGTCTCCCCCCACCCCCACTCCCCCTAATCTAATAACCATAATGATACGAGATTTCCAAATTCAATCAGCTTTAATCTGGGGGATACAGCCACTCTCAACAGGGACAGGGAGTGGTCTCGGGCGGTTGGTGAAGACGCTACTCTAATGACATCATGAAGGAAATGTTCAGAAAAGTACCATCGTAGTAAATTGGCCCTCACTATTGGCCCTCACTCTGTCCACCCAAACCACTACTGCCATAAACGCCGCCTGTATGCTCTGCCGTTGAGTAAATCCTGTTGTCATTGTTGAATGCTCCTGAAACATCAGTTGGTAGTGTGTGCACTACACACACACACACACGCACGCACGCACGCGCACGCACACACATTGTAGAGTGTAAAGGGCTGAACAAGTATAATACGTCTTTTCAGTTGAGTAGACCTCTTCTATACATAATGCATTCGGCTCGTGTTCGATAATGTAATTTGTAACTACCTCCTTTACACTGTCGTTGCAGGAATACATGAAAAAAAACCCTCTCTGTGTTCTCAGACAAAACGCTTGTTGGTGTGAAAACATATTGTGGCCTATAACAAAAAAATAGTAACTTGAAATCAAGTTACAATCCAGTTCCATGTGTACACATTTATGACATTCTTTATGCGTAGCGACACACTATTGAAAACAGCGGGTAGGCCTATTGGATACCTGTCGTACAGAGGAACTTCTGCAAGACCCATTAATCTGTCATTCATGTCATACTGTAGGCTGGTTTTGTCTCAACACTAAGCAGTAGACAGGGACGACGATGTCAAGGTGGAGCTTCATCGCAGCCACAAAGGCCTATATCAATTCACAGCACATTTACTGAATAACGTATCGGTTATGTGGCAGAATAAAGCATATAATATACATTACTAATTGTCTCACTGTTGTACCATCTTGGGTCAATCAAAGACAGTTGGCAGTTTCTCACTGAATACTGAGTAGACTACAACTGCCTGTGACGGCTGTCTGCAGCAATTGATCACCTGACCAATGATCCATGATAGATCACAAATTGAGTTAGTTCATAGCTTTACCTATTACACATACTATAAGCTAAAAATATATATATTATATATAATTTATATTGTTTTTGGTTGAGAAAGCGGCGCCCTACAGTTATTTTTTCGTCAATCCGTGACATAAATCTACAACGCATCGTTAAAAACACGTGTCGTAAAACAGGCCTAATTGGTAAGCGCCAGAGATATTCACGAGACGCGGCGTCCACGTCGCGGGACAGCGCGCTGTCCTTTGATTCGGTGGAATGCGGGCGCGCGTGGGCGACGGCGAGCGCGCTGTGTTGCGCTCGGCAGATGTTCTCACGTTCTTTTAGACGCGTCGCAGTGAACCGCGTCCAATTCATCAAATCAAACGCCGACCATTCTTTTTTTCCTCGCTTTACGGCTCACCCGCGTACACCGTTCACTGTTTTACTGTTTTTGTCTCTTTGCAATTAAATCGCAAATTGGCATTAAAAAGATGAGAAGGATATTAACGCTAAAATCCCCCCCGCGCCGTGTCACACGACGCATGTGGTTGAACGAGTATCAAGCAGACACATACTGTTGGAGATACTGCATTCGGCCCCGCCCCTCCCCAGCAGGCATCACAGGAGGACACGTGACGCTGGCTCTCTGGCTTCTGACAGTCGCTGGGATAAGCTCAACAGGGAAACAGATGCACCTTCTCCCCAATGAGTCCGGATTTTGCCCCGCTGTCCTGCGCCCTAATTTTAGTTTGCTAAGATATTTTGGATCGCAGGGGGACTGCTCAAGGTAATTTCACTTCTGGTATTTTTTGAGGTTTGGAAGACTTTGTGGAGAGAGTGTGCCTATCTTTTTTTTTTCTGGAGCTCCGATTGATTTGAAAAGAGCCCAGTGTGAAGGGTTTGTAGGAGGATTTCGGGCAAAGTGTGAAGCAGCCCAGGAAATAAAGACTAACGTCTAAAGAAACTGAACCTGCGGTGGTTAGTATAATTCCACAATTCTTTAACCTAGGCTACAGGCTCCCGTGGAGGTAAAGGAAGCCAATCTAACAGTACAACTAATCTGTCAAATAATTTATATCTTGCGTATTGCTTTATTAGTAGACTAATAAAAAGAAAATGTAATTCATATTTAAAAGTGCAGCTGGTTACATGTGAAATATATTGAGCCTATGAGTTGAATTGAGTTGCTGTCCCGTTTTGGAAAAATCACATAAAACAAACATGATGATGATGATATGTATTGGTTAACATTTGGCATTGGCCAGTGCCTTTTACTCACATAATGGACAATATATTATGTCTATTACCTATTCTACTTGCAGGTTATCGTAAAGTGTAGCCCATGTCGTCTTATTATCCCAGTTTTTCTGCTAATATTGGATTCCTGCTTTCATTTATTCTCTTAAAATACAAAAAAAACGCAACTTACAGAGTATATATAATATGCCTTGTTTGGACATGTGTATTATATTGGAGACATAACGCTGACATCATGATACAGCTATTATATAGGCCTAGTTATATTAAGTTTAAACAGTTGAAAAGGGTGAGGGTCCTGAAATATTCAAGTCCGCGACACAAAGACGCTCTTAACGGGCATTTTGGGTATAATGACGCACCTTTAGATAGCTTATGATCATAGTAGACTAGGTCCTATAACTTAAGTCTTTTGAAGTACTTTGTCAACATGAGCAGATTTCCCCCCAAATAGCGTTTTGTACAATCTTGCCATTATGACATTTGCCATTATGAGTGAAACTCTTCCGCGAAATTACGCACAATTTTCTGACGGGTGAAAGACAAAGGCGATGCGTTCAAATGACTTTAATGTGCAAAGTAATTAATCGTTATTCAAATATGGATCAATCTGGTCACGGTTTGCCCGAGCGAGTGAGTATTGTTAACTCGCGAACGCGCATCGATGTGGACTCAGTTACGATGACGCAATGACTCACCCTCTCCTATGCATTGGTTTTTATACACGATATGGGGCTAGTTGTTAATTAGAGATGTCAGAGATGGACTCAATTTGAAGCTGTTTTTTCTTCTTCTCTTCCTCGCAGCGTCCCTTGGGGTCGTGGTCAGTCCTGACGGGAACTGCGCCTGTTCTGCTGAGTTTATCAGACAGTGGTGCTCCACCTCCATATGGCTTTCCTCCCCTTGTTGCTTCGGAGTACGCTCACGGAGAAGCTCAAAGCAATGCTCCCGGTTAGGCCTACCGACCAGAGAATACCGGAATGAACGTGAAGACGAGAGCTGTCCTTTCAACTCCTTTGCAAACACCGCGTGCAGACCTTTCCGGTCACTAGAAGGAGCTCTTCGATAATTACATTACATTAGACCGAGTTTTGCCCAATGGATGTTTGAATAATTTTGCTCATAGCTATGGCAGGCAGGACCTTTAAATAGTTCGATTTACATTGGGGGTTAAGAGTGAGCGGTTTGGCCATTGGCCTACATTGTATGAAGTAATGATATTTGCTCCAGGAGATTAGTCTTGGCCTGGTCTGCTATGCAAATATAGGCCTACCATTTTCCTTAGCCTATTTTCCCTTCTACAATGCATCAGTTCATTACACTACACATGCCTATTATTAAACACCTCTCTCAAAGTCACACTTTCACATTTCTTTGGTTGAAGAAAACCTAAAAAAGAATCTTAAAAAGCACAAATAAAAATTGTACCCATCCATAAAGCATCGAGCTAGCTAGACACAGTGTGGTCCCACCATGGTTTTACTAATGCGGCATGGGGGCCACGTCATGTGGGTCGGACTGCTGGTTTGTTGTCTGGCAGAGATGGGCACGTGTCTAGAATTTACAGGTGCCGAGGGCCAGTGGGCCCGGTTTCCAGTGTGGAACGCATGCTGTGAAAGCGAGATGAGCTTCAACATGAAAACGAAGAGTTCCCACGGCCTCCTCGTCTACTTTGACGACGAGGGCTTCTGTGACTTTTTAGAGCTTCTCATACAGCACGGCAAGCTCAGCCTTCGCTTCTCCATCTTCTGCGCCGAGCCCGCCACTGTGCTGGCGGAGACGGCTGTCAACGACAGCGAGTGGCACGCGGTGACAATACGGAGGAACTTCAAAAACACAACGCTCACGGTGGACAATGAGGTCAAATGGGTCGAGGTGAAGTCCAAGCGGCGGGATATGACCGTGTTCAGCCACTTGTTCGTTGGTGGAATACCACCGGAGTTGCGGTCGGTGGCGTTGCGACTTACCTCGTCTGTGGTGAAGGACCAGTCGCCCTTCGCTGGATGGATAAGTGACATAAAGGTGAACAAAACGGAATCGGTGATGGTCAACAGTGAGGGGGTCTTGGCCGACCTCTGTGGCGTGGCCAACATGTGCTTAAATGGAGGAGTCTGCAGTCTGATTGACAATGAGCCGTCATGTGACTGCTCCCAGACTGGCTTCCAAGGAAAGGATTGCAGTGAAGGTAAGAGACATGATGGATCCAGTTTCATACTAGGACCCCTTCCCTGACCACCACCGCATACACACACTCGCACGCACACACACATGCACGCACGCACGCACGCACACACACATACAGCACGCACGTACACATGCACACACACACACACACACACACACCCAATCTACAGAAACACTGACATGCTAAAACTCAATAATATGTAATAAGTGGATACTCAAAAACACATTATTGTTTATAATGACAAGTTCCTGAAGGACCTCATTAGCAATACAGGTGTTGGCTAACTTTAGACCACATGGCTAAACGTGATACAGTTGGACTGTTTACAATCCCCTCAAAGTGTGCCTTTGTGTCTCCCAACAGAATATTCCATGTTAAATTGAATTCTAACAGAAAATAATTGCAATGTTTAGTGCGATAGAGATGTATCAATATCAGCCAGACGAGGAGAAAAACTATTCATGTGATTGGACATTCCCACGACCAATAGCGTTTCTTTGTTAATCAACTAAACTTAAGACCTTTGACAATACACAATGATTGGAGCTTGACTGGATGCTTGAAGACAAATGAATAATACATCATTTTCCCCTTACCCAAAACAGGCCTAAATTACTTTCATATTTTCAGTCTTTTATTACAGTTAGATGGATGCCTACCGTTTCATCGAATATTATTAAATATAGAACCCTAAATCTATAAAATGAAGAGGATAGCCTAACAGAGGATGCATGACAATGCTGTTCCCGGTGTTTCCCGAGCACAACACTCAGATAATAACAACAATTCATTCATATAATACCATTACATGTTCATAGTTTCATTACTTTTGGTAGTGGGGCAGTGGGTGGTAGGGCTGTACACTAATGGATGAGGATCAGCCTCAAAATACATTTTAGTTCTGTTTTCAACTTGTTGTTAGGGTTAGTGTTTGTGTGTTGCAAATTATTATACTGCTAAGTCTGCTATGCTAAGTAAATGCATTAAGCTGTATTGGCAGTATCATCACTGGCAGAGCATACTCTATGTGTCATATTGAATGCATTTGTGAATACATTTGTATATACAATATGTTGCTGTTGATCTTAAAGTGCTTTTCAACGTACCAGCTTACACCATACTTTGTTGTGGCAGTTGGCAACGTCTGTCTTCCGCTTATAGCTGTGATACATAAATAATCAAGCCAAATATTCTTTTGATACTGTGTGCGCTTGTGGCTGGTTGATGAAGAGTTTCACTGTATGTTTCTGTAGTGTGTTTGGAAAAAAAACCATCTGAAATGTTTCATTTATTTTGAATGATGATACTTGGACACGCGTTACATTGACTTAAAGTGAAGACCCGTGACTCACTAGAAGGAAACTTGTCAGATCTTCTATAAATACTATCCACTACCAATTCTACGGTACTTCTCTACGATGTCACTCTTCTGTTTGTGAAACTCAGGCTGCTGTACAACCACATGTTTACGTTACGTCAACATGTGTGTGTTTGTCTTTACCGTGTTCCCATCGGTCAAACACCAAAAGTGACAACAAAGGGCTTGTATTCATTCATGTGTGGGGGTTTTAGTACTCCATGCCAGTGTACTAGTAACATTGCAGTCTGCATATCTTATATTCATGTCCATAACGTTCCTATTTAAAGTGCCTTTTCGTTTTTTACAAACTACTAGTTATCATAGGCATCTGACATAACTAAAAGAATAGTGTCTGACGCTGCTAGTTACAGCTAGTAACATCATAAGGATAAGGATACATCGACCTGACAGTCATGTGTAATGCCTGCAGTGGATGACCTTATCAAATCATATTTTGGAACTGGGTTTAGCGATAGCATTAGGCATATACTCACTGCTACCGATCCAATCAGCGTGTTATCATGAGCATATCGACGCTAATTGCATGTGTGTGTGTGTCGCCGCTCACAGTGTGTTTGAAGTGTGCATACCGTGTGGCAAATAAAAGGACCAATGTCCTCTGATTACTATTACTAAATGAGACACTTCTGCCTAAATAACCAGTAATTTGGACAAGCCTTTATCACAAAAAAACTACAACTCCCAATCTACAGACGAGAGGTTATTACTGGTTGCATTTACAGGCATTCATTCATCAGGTAAATCTTATGAAATTCATATATAATTGAGATGTGAACTAGCACTTGACCCAAACTGTCACATTCTAGCTACACATTCTACCAACATATTCAAAATCCTCCAAGAGAATATCAATGTGTTCATTTAGACCACAATGCTGAATATATATCCGCCCCCCGCCCCCCCGACCCTATGCCTGACTCGGTGTGCACAGCATTGACTATGGCAGTCAGACGCTGTGCACAGTAAGGCATCATTACATTAATAGAGGATTCCCTAATTTAATGATCTGCTCTATTGTGTCTTGCTGCATTACAAACCCCTGTTGAATTGTGTGCAGATGTAACCAGTGATAATATTGTATCCGTCCATTGTGTTGCGGTTTTTGATGCACAAAGGCACGAGAAAATCTGTGGGTTTTTTTCATTTCTTCTGAATAAGCCCCATTTTACTGAAATGTCTCCTCGACGTCTGTGTCAGCCTAAAGGATGGTGATAGCTAACTTGTCGTCAGGTATAAAGTCCTCATTTTCTAACTTGTAAGCCTAATCCTTTCTATTGTCAGATAACATTTGTAATGTTTGCTATTTTTTTTGTCTTTTGCCCTCGCTTGGTTGAGCTGCTTATGAAAAATGTAACAACAGAACTCACAGCTCAACTAATGGGGAATTTTAGCAAAACGTACTAAAGCATCCAAAGCATACTATCCCATACACCTTTACTCCTTATCAACTCAAATCCTTGTAAAAGAAACTGGGCCTTGTGGATTGAATGATGATTAAATCTCTTACATCATTTGCCAACATGGCGTGCTCCTATGTCTTACACAAAAGTCTTCATAAAAAGCCCGGGTGCCTAAGTAGAAAGAACACCTTTTAATGTTTAATGCTTTTGCTGTGCTTAGGTGTGATCACAGATGAAGGGATGGGATTTTTATTCAAACCACTTATTACAATACTACAACTCTTCATACTATGAATGGAGTTGACATAAAAGAGGCACAACAGTGTTGTTCTTGCGCTGGTTATGTCTCCCTGTAATGATCTCCTTAGAAAACACTGTTAGAGAGGGTTTTTTTAATATGAATTCTAATACCCCATCATCCCCTTTCTGGTATACACAGTGTGGAAAGGGGATCCCAGTAGGGTTGGCTAATAGGGTTAGTGAAATAATTACATTAATTAAAAAAACGCAGTGGGTTTCAGTCCAGCCCATCGTATACATCAAGCGCTTAATCAAGTCAAGTCAAAGGCTACATGCATGCAATACACACACACAGAGAGGTCTGCCAGTTGACAGTGATGCTTTTTGAACGGCTGCTCATACATAGGAGCACCAAAGCACCGCAATGCCTTGATGAGTCACATCCCCGCGGTATCTAAGTGTGCAACAAACGGACAGTAATGATTACTCCCTTTTCCTCTCGTTTGCGGCAAAAATATAACGACTGCTTGAGGCGTCCGCAGACTGATCCGGGCTACAGCGCTACACTCAAAATATGACACTTACACCAGCAAGACGGTGTGGTTGTTTTCTACGTCCAAGTGCACAGTGCGCGCCAACGTGCTCGGTTAGATTCTGATGGCGACGGTAGTATTGATTGATTCTGTAATCAGATTATATAATAAGTGCCCGGGCCATGTCTTCTTGTGTTAAGGAGACGAACACTGACAGTAAAGTCTCTCCATTTTGTTAGCACCCTGCAGTGGCTGAGCGGAGCAGAAGGTAACGTCTGTTTGGACGTGCATTTGAATTAGCGATCAGCCGGGCCGTTCTCTGCAGCAAAGTGACCGCGAGTGTCAGTAGTATACCTGTATGTACATCCATTGACACAGTTGCATTCTGCTTTGGCGTTTACCTCTACGTCGAATCGTTTCAAAGCTGCTGTGTTACGCATTTGATCAGATGAGAGGATTACAGGATTTGCCAACAGAACCATCAACTTCCAGCAAACAGACAGCCGGTGCATTGTAGACACACACACACACACACACGCACACAGAGTCCACTGTTTGGTTAAAACAAAAAACAATTATTTAAATGCACTGTTCTGTGCAGCAGGATACAGTCTTTATTCATTAGTAAATAACACAAATGCTCTGCACTATCATTAGGAAATTGAATATTTATCTAGAGGTCTATTTTGTTGCGTTAGCGTAGCCTACAACAGGCAAAACTAGGGCAACATTATAGCGCCTTATATGCAATATATGATTAATTTACATGTAGCCTGCACTTAGGGGACCCAACCATTGTAACCATTCTCCAGTCTTTAGGTGCACATACAGTGCTAGCCTATACTCCTCGCGCTTAGCTGCCACGCTACTGTATTGAGGGCAATGTAGATGTGTGGATGTGTGGTTGAACATCCGCCCAGACTTGAACATTGCAAGGCATGAGGAAATCCATCTCTTACACGGTCAACCGATAATCATTGGAAAATGTATTTTATTGTTCAACTTCAAGGCATATATACATTTACATTTACATTTACATTTAGGGCATTTGGCAGTCGCTTTTATCCAAAGCGACTTACAAAAAAGTAACACATTTGTTGAAAGAGGGAGACAACAATATATCGAGTGCAATTAGAATAGAACAAGTTACAAGCATTCCTGGTTGCCAGGTCAATAGAACAAGTTTACAAGCTTACAGTTGCTAGGTTGGCTCCTTACTGTACAACAGCAGGTGGCCAGGATAAGATGCTAGGTAGCCAGGATAAGATGCTAATATATAAAGTGAAAGGGACCACATGTAGGATTATACATGCATAAATAGCTTTACATTGCAATTATATGAACAGGTTGTAATTTAACGTACAAAACGAGAGTTTCCCTGACTCTTTCCGTTATGTAGAACAGCCTGTGGGATGAATTCCATTATATTTGAGCTGGGACGGTTTTGTCGGGAAAAAGGACAGAGCAGGGGCGGTGCTTCCTATAGGCGATATAGCGGCCGATGTAGGGCACCATCCTAAGGGGAGCGTCACTAAAAAGTAAAACGTTAATTATTGACAGATCATCAGTCAGAACATGCTAGATCATTGATGGACATAGTGGAGCGGAATGTATGTGGACAGCAAGAAAATTAAAAGACAAAAGCCATGGTGCGGTACAAAAAAATTAAATAAAGAAGCATACGACAACGTGCTAAAGAGAATTGTTTGCAATTTTGATTGTTAACTTTGAATTTTGTCATGCTAGCGTCATGTATATTGCTAATTAGCTAACGTAATGGCCGGCAGGGCAGGGTGATGTTAGCTAACGACATAAACGGTATTGCCATTCAGTCTAAACTGTCGAACGCTTTATATGTTTTGGAGCAAAACATGTAACGCCTATGTTCAACTATACAGCTATACATTTGCGTAATTTTCATTTGTGTCATGAAATGTACATTTGAGTAAACAATGTCTAGCTTTGGTGTAGTGTATATAGCCAGTGTGTGTGTGGGAAAGGTTAGCGTTAGCTCAGCTCAGCTGGTCAGCTGGCTACCTTACACACACACTCACACTAACACTGTGTGTGTGTTTGTTCTGTGTTGGAATGAAAGAAGTGTTAGGGCATGTTGTCCAAATTAAGATTGGGAACGTATGTACACGAGTACACATGTAATCACTGGCAAAGTGAAAATAATTTCTGTATATATATACATGTATATATATATCTTTTTTTATCGATAACCCGTGCACATGAACGAAAGGAATCGATAAAGAAAAGAACATTGCTAATCGTTGCATTATCCTACAATGTAAACCAAAAAATGTACTCATTGGAGAAAAATGGACGTGCAGTTTATACCGAAAAAGTATAAACATTTGTTTGTACTTTTTCTCGTCCAAATACACCAAAATGCAAATACAACATTTTGGTGTATTTCTAAAAACAACTGTAGAACAGTTAAGAAGTATTGGTTGTTGATTGTTTGATCAAACATCTGTTGTTTGCATGTAGTGAAGTTAATCACACGAGAATATACAAATGTCCTAATTATGCAATTATGATTCACTCAGGATGAAATGAAAGGTATTAAGTTGTAGCTGAATGTAGTCGATTTACATTTTAATGGATTTTCCAGAAGAGTACAAATGACTGAATATATATATAATGAATATTAATTCTACATTTTTATTAGAAATGGAATTGGATGCTGTTGTAAGAGTATATATTATAACTTGCCTGTAGGTTATAAGCAGTGCTTGACTGCGTGATTGTGATGTAGCCTTGACAGTTTTATCGCTCAATGCTTTTGCTTTGTCAACACCTTTCGTCTGTCGTTCCGTAGACCTAGCACGACATGGAAATGGGGCACACAAATAGCATAACTGTATCACATCACCCGACGTTTCTTAAAATAAACCTATCGAACCATGTTTACCAGAGTGTCAACCTTTGGCTATGGATACATGCATTCTAATGTTGCAGTGCCCGGTAAAGACTTAATGAACCGCGCTCTGTCCGTGCTCTGATCCAGTTTGACTTTGCCCATGATGCTGTCTGACTGTTAGACTGGTGCTTTAGTGTTCTATGTAATAGTACCACATACTAGAAGGCTTTGTGTACTTTCCTGGTTACATTTGCTGTTACGACATCGTTGCGCCCGCGTTACGTTGCTTATTCTTGGTTGGTTTCATCGGGAAAACCGATCTTTCCATTTAATAATAAGATGATATTTGTTTTGTTGAATATCAATAGTTGTGCGCTGGCTAGTACTGCTGCTGTACAGCTCCAGAGAGCAGGGTCCACTCGCATATCGTGTTCTGTCTGTGGGGAGGCTGAGTTCTCTGCCTGTGTTTGTGTTGGTTCCGCTCTGTGTTCTGACTTCCCCAAAGACACGCTGGGTAGGCTAATTGGAGACCCAATATATTTCCAGTGGTCGGAAGTGGCTGGTCGTTTCTAACGTACTCACTTACCTTTTCATTCCTTCATTTATTTCACTTGCTGGCTATGATGGAAATACTGACCTTTCTCCTGGGATTCTTGTTATTGCTAATTTCCATGATTTTCCTTTGCATGGATTTTCTGTGACATTTTCTTTATTCCAGCACACTGCCATAATTAGTATTTGATTCATGGGCTTAGATCTAATCACAGATTAGACTCTTGCTTTATTTCATTTCTGACTGTTTGTTTGATTATGATCCAAAATGCCAGCCTTCTGCTGTATAGGGATGATGCACGCATGAATCGGTTCCTCTCTCTTGGGCGTGTCTCTCATTGTGTCGTGTCACCTCGGTGCTTCTCCGAAGGTGTCGTTCTGTCTAGGAGCCTCCAGCGCCGCTCAGACAAAAGCAGATTATTAGTGTACTGCTGTCTGCGAGTCCAAAGACAGATATTAGGATCAAAAGATTAGGGGGGGTCTTCCTGCAGGATTTCTGCCTTGTTTAAATACACCCGCTGCTGACTATCAAATGGTTTCAATGTTTGTGAAATCCTTTGACATCCAAGTCCTCAAAAGGGATTCATCCCAGAGCAAAGGGGAGCTGAACACATTCTGAGACTAGCTGAGACACACTCACACACACGCACACACACATACACACAATAAACATAGCTCTTCTACATAGCAATAAAAAATGATAGTGGTCAGAACTGCCTTCACATTTTGATTTGAGTGCAGCTCATTCAGAGTTTGGTGAGATCATATCTCATCGAGCAACATAGTGTTGGAGCGTATTTCATAGTGGATGGAGGAAAACACATGTATTATCATTTATAGGTGTACACATTATTATTTATTTTTAGTAGCTGCTGGCTACAGATATTCTTGGCACCCATGCATCAGTATTTTAGATTTTTAGCTGTCTACCTCCATTTCACTGAATTAAATAATGCAGTGTTTGTATCGCACGAGTCTCATCTGTAAGTCTGGCAGTAAATCATGCTACATTCCTTGTAGTTTTAGCTTTTATATTCAAACAGAAAGTGATAGCTACATTATTCGGAAGAAATTATATTCAGGCCTAATAGCCAGGGTCTTTCTGTTTTCCATCATATAAGGACCTGTTTCCTCATCCTGCTGCGCCGAGAGATGAGCTATACCTGTGCTTCCTGCTTTGGGTGAATGTTAACACACTTTTGTAACTTAAGCAAAAGAACAGTGCACCTCGAATCAGGATTTGCCTCATCGCTACACTATATGAGCCATAAATAGCATTTCTCCGAGCAGCAGAAAAGCAGTGTGTGAGCCCCGTTTCTTCTGGACCTGCTACCATCGAAAATGAGCTGAGCCCGAAGTTCATTCGCGTACCGTTTCTTAATTCCATTGTATTCCAAAGACTTCAAGGATTCAAGTGTTTAGAAAAGCTATCCCCGAGCCTAAAACATGCACTTCCCCATCTATTGTCAATCCTTGGATTAAGGTTTACAGGCCCTTAAACCATTGTGATTATCCTGTTGGATAGCTCCCGCCCCACAATGCACATAAGACGTGTCGTGATCGTC
Source organism: Bathygadus melanobranchus (assembly GCA_900302375.1). Taxonomy (NCBI): domain Eukaryota; kingdom Metazoa; phylum Chordata; class Actinopteri; order Gadiformes; family Macrouridae; genus Bathygadus; species Bathygadus melanobranchus. The sequence continues at coordinate 23,642 of OMKP01084117.1, read as the reverse complement.
CACACATCTGCTGCTGCCACGATCTCTCTGTTGGGCTGAAGTCAGATGAAGGTCTTCTTACAGACAGCCTCATGACAATGGACCATTGTCAACATCATCAACAAGGAGTACGTCAGCTTCAAAGTGTTGTGTGTGTGTTAATACAGAAACTAAGAATGCAAATAAATATGTCATGTTAAAGAGTGGAAGGAATAATGCAGACTAAAAGAAGGGAATTTCGATCGGATGATAGGATAGGAGCTGGCATTAGACCAAACAGGACCACTCTGTTTCTCATCCTGGCAAAGATTCTGTAGTCTCTGGAAGTATTTATTATTGTGTCTATCAAGGGAATAGACACGCCAATTCAATCAAACACAAAAATGATTGCATTGAGAAATGGCAAGAGATGGTAAAATGCTTAATGGACTGCATTCATAGATTTCTACATTCCCTAGCCAAAATGGCCACTCAAAGTGCTCAAGAAGGAGCAGACGTGGGCACGCCGCTGTAGCAGATTCAGGTAGCCGAGTGGAAGTGAAAGTAAGGAATTGTGCGGCACAGCTGCGGCTGCGGGTGCTATTGATTTCTATGCGAGTGGCGCGTCACCGGGCTCTTTTCCCTCTCCCTTTACTCCCGCCGTAGCCTGAGGAGGGTAATGAGGAAGATGGTGTGCACACTCCCCCGGTAGATAGATGCATTAGGTGCAGCCGGGGCTACTGAAAAATGAGCCCGCACTTGTACTCATTACTCTTGATTTGGTCCAAATTGTAATTTAACAACAAATTGATCCATTGGTTGCGCTGATCATTTGCGGCAAAGGCTTGTGTATTATTCTCCCTTAAGGCGCCACGACAACAGGCTAAAGAGGATGGGATGCTGAAGCTGAGGCAGTTGGACTTTTCAGCATGTAGGTCATGTCTTTTTGCTTTGGTTTCTGCCGAAATATAGATTGAGCTTATAAACACTTCTGTGTACATTTGCGTAGCAAAGCTGGCTAAATAGTTTGCTTCCGTTGAACTATTATAGTGTTATATATTTCACAAAAAAATGAGAAATGTAAACGTTGCAGCCATGGAAACTAAACTTGTGCTGATTCCCCTGTTCTTATCAAGGAAGGGATCACTTGACGACTTTATTTTCCAAAAATATAAATGCCATAT
>OMKP01084117.1:0-20000 GCA_900302375.1 Bathygadus melanobranchus | reverse complement strand
ATTTATTACAACCATTACCTTAACAACCATTGGTTGGAGACCTGCAGTTAGCCAGGGGGGGGTGGCTCGGGAAGTTTACTCATTAAATTCCTCCCTTTGTGAACAAAACACAAATGTTAACCCTTAACTATCCCCTTGTGTTGTCCAACACCTTTCGGTGGTAAAGTGGAGGCTATAGGAGGATGACATATGAGCACACTGGCTAGTACTGACACCTCGCTGCTTCACTGGGGTTTTGTACCGGCCTCTCTGGTTTCCTGCCGCCACCGCCCAAACCACCACCGCAAACGTGTGCACGAGTTCAACAAACTGGAGACCTTAAATTACCGCCAGGATGAGAGAACGGCGTCCGGCGATGGACTAGTCCGCCGGTCAGGGTGTCGTCCTGACGTACGGCCACACACAGACCTTGACCGCAAAGGGACAGGCAGAGTGACAGACAGACAGATAGCACTTAGGCGTGGTCATGGAGCTCAAGACAAAGGCTGCTGTACTGCATTATTGTTTTGTAATTTGTTCACAGAATGATTTAGTTTTGTGTGCGCGTCACATCTTATTCGGAGGGAGAACCGTTTGGGATGGTAAGTTTTGGGTCTGTAAAACGGTTGAATCTGGGCAAGCAACCCTTAAAGAGGTAGGAGGCTTGTTTGTTTTGCCGTATGTTGCGGCCCCCTAGTCTAGGGGTTAGAGGGGGTAACAGCCTTGACTCAAATAGGACAGACGCTGGGTTTCAAAAGTAAACAAAGGATTTATTGTAATACAGAAATAATAAGCATGAGGTTGGTCAGCTACAAGACGTCAGGGTGAGCCCGACGTCTTGTAGCTCACCAAATAATAAACACAACAGGGCTTACTTTAAAACAAAATAATGAAAAACAATGGATAAGCCCAGCTCCCTAGCCCAACAGAAAGCCAATAACGAAGACCAGCTCCCTAGCCCAACAGAAAGCCAATAACTAAGACCAGCTCCCTAGCCCAACAGAAAGCCAATAACTAAGACCAGCTCCCTAGCCCAACAGAAAGCCAATAACTAAGCCCAGCTCCCTAGCCCAACAGAAAGCCAATAACTAAGCCATGCTCCCTAGCTCAACAAAACCCATAGCTAAGCCATGCTCCCTAGCTCAACAAAACCCATAGCTAAGCCATGCTCCCTAGCTCAACAAAACCCATAGCTAAGCCATGCTCCCTAGCTCAACAAAACCCATAACTAAGCCATGCTCCCTAGCTCAACAAAAATAAGAGGAAATGGGGCACCTAACGCCCCTACCCGTGGGGCACGGCCAAATCTGGCAACAAATAGAATAGGCTGAATAAAACTAAAATAAGTCACCAATGGCCATAGTGGCAGCAAGCCACAAACAGCGTACAAACGAAGGCTAATCTAAGCTAACAGGCAGGCAATTGAGAGAACATGAGAGAGCGCACAGGTGTAACTGAAAAGGCTGTTGAGCAGGCAGCTCAGCCCTCATTGGTTAATATCCACCAATGAAAACAGCTGGAGCTCCAGACCAGCCACATCTGTAGTTCTAAATAGGAACCGGGGAAAACAACACCCAACAAGGGATGTCAACGGTTAATCGGCTGTAGGATCGTCGCGTGGAGTCAGTGGCTTTCGGATCCGCTCATCGGTTCGACTCGTGGCAGGGCATCAGAGTAGCCTGAAAGTTTGCACAGCTTGCATATTATGAGGGTTAGGGTTATGGTTATGGTTAGGGTTAGGGTTAGGGTTAGGTTGAACATTTTCCTAGCGCTATTCACCCGAAGAAAAAACACACAGCTGGATGACGGATCGCCATGAAAGGAAAAAAGATTGCAACCTGTTATATTCACGTTCATTACATGAAATAATCCTTTATTATTAGCAGCTGGAGCATTTTATGCAGGAACATTAGCTGCCGAATACGCAAAAAACTAGTGGAAACAAAATCCTGTGGAGAACCCTAGAACTGTTAAATATTATAATTAGACCTGCAACCAGTTAGTTTAAAATCTCTGTCGGCCTCGCCGATTCTCAACCCGCAAAACACACATCTAGCCATAGAAGTGCCTCTTGTATTTCACGTCATTTTCCTTATTTGTCTTAAAAATTAACCGATTAATGACCGGGTTAACGAGGGTCGGTTATCAGTCCGAAAAAAAACACTAAACCCCACACATGCATAGGAACGTAAGAACGTGAGAACGTGAGAACGTATATAAAGTGCTTTGTTGCCTTCTGCTATGGAGAATTTCAAATCGTTTGTGTGTCGTTTGCTTTTTCATTCACTAGTTTGACGTAGGATGTGAAGACAAAAAAACCAAAACATGGAAGATGGAAAGAAGATGGATGGTTTTCATCTATTTTTCATGTTCATGCCTCTCGGTGTTTCTCTTCTGCGGGCGTCATTATTATTCTTTCATCATCTTCATATCGAGGACACTTTGATTTGACTTTGAAATGTTTCAAGTCGTTTTAAGTCGTTTTAAGTGCTGACGCATGTTTCATTGGCCATCATCACATCGCATCTCACGTCTCACACACGCGGCTATCACGTATCACGCGTGTGCTTTACTGCGGTGATGTTCACGGACATGCAACATGTTATCACGTCCACGGGCCACGTCACATTGCATCCACGATCTCACGTTTGCGCACTCCACTGTGATTGGCCGGATGGCAAGTCACTTCCTCTTGGTATACTGTAGTAATTCTATGTTCAAAGTTTAACACGTTGAGAAGGCTAACCCTGACCCTTGAGAAGGAGTCGTAACGTAGAAGCTAAGCGGTGTGCTGGACACTGTATAAGCTTAACTATTCTATTGTCCTCCATTTGTATATGTTCGCTATGAGGTATCTTCTTGCAACTGAAGAACAATTACTCATGAGGTATCGTTAATGATATTGTTTTCGATCTAAAAAATATAACAAGATGTTTTGATGTTAGCAACAGATATGTCGTAGATATAGATGAGAACGAGTTCAGATGCAACGCTCTAATCATAATGATTTTTAGTAAGCTTATTTTTGTATTACAGTATATCTTCAGAGGTTAACATTTAATCATGTGTTGGTAATATGGATAGTCATCTTAAAAAACAAGCTTTTTAGCAAAAAAAAGTTGCATGAGATCTACCGAATCCAGTCAAGACCTAAACATGCCTAAATCCCTCAACCACAAGCCAAACACCAAGCTGAATACATATACAATTAGGACAGAGATGCCTGGTACACAAGCGCCTAAGAAGTACTAATTGACCAACGATTCATTTTTGAATAAAATCAAAGCCTTTTCAGCAAGGGTTACTATAGAGCACACAGTTTGCATGTGATGTTCAAGCCTTGCATGGGGACCACACGCAAGGGCTAGTGCTCGTCTGCATGCCGCTTAATGAATGTCTCCCTCTTTCTCTCCCCGCTCGGCCGTGCTTGCAGAAGACGCTGCTGCAGAAGGTGGGTATATTGAGAAGAAACGCCGCTCTATTCCGTGTCTGTGCTGTTGTGAAGGGAACGCTCTTAAATGATGGAAGAATTCTCTTAAAAACATACAAGGGAACTGTGTAGTGTTGATAGTGACCATTGCTACCTCCCAGAACGGTAGGTCTCGGTCAGTGTCAGTTTTGAAACCTGTTTGAATAAAGTGAGATTTCAAAACTAATGTAAAGACTCTTGATCCTTCTGCTGTTGTGTTCATATGTTTAGCTCTTGGATTGCCATGACAATACAGGTTAATAGTTTCTGTTCATTTGTGGAGGTTTGTGTTTTATTGTAAATTGTCTGGATTGTTAAACATATGTGTATACATTTTGTTGATATAACTATTAACATAAAATCCACAACATCATAGTTTTAAATGTATTCTGCGTGTTAGCAAAAGCCAGGCAGGTAATCAAGAGGTGCAGTACATTTTCATAAACCCTCACAGTTGGTGAAAGCCAAGTCAAAGATTATAAGGCAACGTTCACGTTTGAAAGCCACACCATAAGCGGCACATAATTGCTCAAAGTTACAGTAATTAGACTATTAAAAGTCAGTGATGTGGAAATGTGGCCATATCACAGGACTAAAGAAGGGTGTTTTAATAATCAGCCAAAAGAAAATCGATAGACAGGAAACGGAAAAGCTGACCAATATAAAGTAAATGCTGTGCCTGCTGAACAGGGTTGTGATGAGTGCAACTCCAAGAGGAGTCTGACTCCAAGGTGTTTTACATCTTTATCTAACACAGCGATTACATCGGAATATCAATGTTCTGTAGTATAAACCTATAGCGTTACTGTACAATATACTTTGGTACAATACTTTTATGTTTTGTGAATATCCAATAAAGTCTTGTAAAGTCGTCTGAGGTTCAACTGTTTATAAGAAATATAAGAGTTGGGGTGATCAGTTCTCTGTAAGTGCGTTCGTCGTCAATGTGGGCCGTCTCATGTTGGCCCAAAGAGAATCCAAACTATTTCTGAAAGACCTCTAGTAAGTGAAAAATGATGACGCATTGGTAACCAGTGTGGTTAACTGAATGCTCATCATGCCTTGTCTGTCCAACCCCCCCACCCCACCTCCTCTATCCCTACTCTTTCCTCACCCAAACCTTAATCAACACAGGCATCCACAAGTAAACCAAGACATAAAGAAAGGGGATGCCCGTGCGTTAGTGTCACAATGCCTTCCCATGATCCCTTGCTCTCTGCTGACTGTGCTCTTGTTTTCCTTTAAGGTCTGGCACACCTGATGATGGGCGACCAAGGTATGAGCTCTGTTCCTTTCCCTCCCTTTCCTCCTCCTCCTCCTCCTTCTCCCTCTCTTCTCCGGCCTCCATTGTTTTTCTTCCTCCTATATGTCCTATTGTACTCCGAACTGTGTGATGCTCTAATGAAGCTCGTGCGTAGAGACTTGAAGCTTCAGATATGGCCTGTTATGTTAAATGACCTATTTGGGTTATTTTTTTCTGAGCCACTCTCTTTCCTTCCGATGTGACCTCTTTTTTCATGCTCTTTGAGCTTTCAACTCCCCTCTCTGTTGGGGAGCTTTGTCACTGCTGTACATTAATCTGCCTTGGTATTATTTTTTATGACTACATCCTGATGCGTTTTTTTTAATATATGGATGTTGTTAAAATGAATGGGACATTTTTCAATTACATCCCTGGGATATAATGCATGGTTGTGTCATCCCCCTCAGACGATGACTCAGTTTAATTTAAATACAAGTTCATATATATATATATGTATATATATACGTATATGTATATACGTATATATATATCAAAGTCGAAAACAAGAGTCAGTTGTATTTGAAGTTGCCAATTAGCCAATCAATCATTACCTTCAACGCCATTCGGCAACACAGGGATCGCACCCTGCCACTACAATTCATTGACCTGTCCCATCCAGACTTCTCTTCTTCTTGTAATGCCAGATACGTTATTAATATGAATACACATAAATGAAGCCATCAAGCATCTCTCTCTCTCCTCTGTTTGTTTCCTCACTTGACCGTGACTCTTATCGGTGTCTCTTTACGTTTTATTCTCCTTGTTTTGTCTGGAATCTGCTTTCATGGAACATTTCATCAAATTTCATAGGCAAAAGTAAAGGTACTTTCTTTTTCATTTTGACTGTGTTTATTCACCCGATTACACACAGGAAAGTGTGCCATTATATACTTAGACTCGTGTAAGTATATACAGTCATTGGCATTTTCCTATCGCTTTTGTTGCAAATGTGAGTAAATGGTGTCTCAGGTAGGTGTTGCCTTTGCATTGCCTTTCACCATCACCTGCTGTATCGATGGCTATCTGTACGCTCGCCAGCGCATGGTTCTAGAACGCAGACGTAGCTATGCTAACAGCAGCAACGACAACATCACCCGATGGTAAACACGTAACCCTTCTTTGGTTCAGACGATGGGTGGTGGGGTTGTGAACGGGTCTGTGTCACAGTGTTGTGGGCCTCCCATCCTGGCTGCCAACCTGACATCGCTGCCCTTGGGGTAAGTGGACTTCTGATTTTTGCCATTTGACTCTCTTCCTCAGGGCAGAGAGGGGAATCTTGGCTACTAAGGTCCTTACTGAGCATTCAAGGTAAATATTTATTATTATTTGTGGTGTTGTGTTGGCTTCGTGTAGATTTTGAATGTGTTTTGCTCTGCTGCAACCATGGATACAATGTTCAACATTCATGTATCAATAACAAGTCATATCATTGGCAAGTGGGACTAATATCAAGATTATAGGTGGTAGGTTTGCTAAGTATGCACACTAGAGATGGATACTACCTCATAATTAATTGATACCAACATTTTTTTTGACATTTATATCCATGATTTAATTGCCACCTTTGCTACTGTAATTATACTTGTGTTTTATCTTATCTTATCTTAACAAAATATGTCCAATTTCAACCATTACATCATATTGTGGTCTACGTTCAGTAGAACCTATTAAACGTTATTTGCTGTTTGAAGCGCGGACAGAACAGGTAAGTCCCTGAAGTTCTGCCCGCTGTGCACAAAAGATACACTTTACTACTTTTAAGACAAGGTGATGTTTCAGAATATACTACACATACTTACTGATTGGTGTACGCCTTGCTGCTGTGTCGTCCACACACAACAATGATATGCATGTAGTTTTATTTGGTGACCACAATCTCACAAAAAGGTAAGTTGTTTGTCTTTGATCCTAACACAACAATGCATATTGATTATTAGGAAATAGTTCACATAGAAAGTGTTTTGAGACATTTGCCGGCCTATTTGATCCCATATCGCAATGTAGAACATTGCTTGGTTAGGGTTAGATAGAAGTTGGAAGATGTTTCTTGGTTTTCACTGTTCGTCTGGTTAGTCGTTTGTATTTGTGTGGTAAAACGTTACGTCGATGCCACATTCAAGGTTTCCGACTGTAACGCGCTCTTAGGTGGCAGAAGGCGAGCCACGGGGAGGGACTGCTGATGCAGCAGCAAGGTCACTAAACCATGCTTGCCGGCTGTGTGCTTCCTGTATTATGTAACCAGAAGTCATACATATCCACGCAGACACATCCTCATCCCTATCTCTATAGAATTGGATCTAGGCAAAGGGGGGCTTTGTGTAGTCTTCTTAAGGATCTACCTTTCAATGTCACCCACTTATCCCTGGCCTCAGACGTTGAGCTTTGAGGGTGGATTCTGTATGTTTACTGCGCTAAGCTTGTCGTTGCCGGGCGGATTAGTGGGACAGAGTACGTCCTCATGCCACAGAGGCATGGAAGGTAAAGGCTTTGAAAAGTGTCCGATTGCGTATGCAAATCGAGAATTTTCAATAAGGAATTCATTTCTTTATTTTTATGACAAAGCCCAAGTTTTATTTCCTATTGAAACTTCATTCAACAAGGTTTGTCCTGGGTTATTATTATTATATGCGTACCTGGCTAACATAGCTGCATAAAAAGATAGATACCACAACATTAAACGGCAATATAAAGATGGGAGTTTCACAGACTTAAACACGCCACAAAGGAAAAACAAGTACCTCTTTTTTAAAAGTGCTTAAAATTCAGAGAGAGTTTATAAATCCTTGAGTTTTTAAGTCTTCGGCAGACTGTTTCTGAGCAGAGAGAATACAGAGTTCTGCTGGGAGAAGAGCAAGGCTACCAACACACCTACTACTAAAATAACATAATGAGATAATGAGTCATTAGCTATAAGTGTGACAATTACACATAGGGGAGCGCTGTGAAGAAACACTCAGCACACCTGCAGGGCAGGTAGAGAACACAGGCAGGGCCTTACGTCCAGTCAAAACCACAACTGTTTTTTCAAGGGTGTGTGCACTCATTTTCAGTTAACTTTCAACCCATATTTCAATTCACGCCATCCATGATAATTGCCTCACACCTGCAAACATGCAAGGCTCCAACCTAGTTTTACAAGCCCAGTCTTTTATCGTTTGTGGGGTTACCGGGTTTCTGTGTGTCGGGTGTTAACACATGCTTGCAAGTTCCATTTGAATCATGAAGCATGGCTTTTTGGTAGAAGTCTGTAATTACTGAACTGGGTCATACATCAACCACATGAAGAAAAAAAGGTTAAACACTCAACGATTTTAATCTGTGCAAACCATGTCCTACAAGACTAACTTTGATTGGCACAAAATCGCTTGAAAGCTTATAAAGCTTCACTCAATCATAGCCGATATGAGCACTGAATTGAATTAAATTGATTTTAAAAAATTAACATGCGACATTAACTGGCAAAGCGTGCTTTGTGTTACATAAAGGCTGTTAACGTTCATTACGTTTAATTCTGTCGTTCCATAAGAAGAAAAGCTTTAGTTATTAAAATTATTATACCTATTAACTCATCGACGTTGTAATGGATAACTAACTCACATTGGAATAGCTGCATCTTCATCAGCAAGGTGTTGTTCAGGATTACTGTTTCCATTAGCCAGTATTGGCTTGTCAAGTGTATTCTCAATCCTATCTCACAATGGCTTTCTATTCTAAAACATTTTAAACCTTTCTAATATAGCTTATTGGCACATTATTCAGAAAGGCTGTATTATAGGTAACCACTTATTGGCCTATATATGTGTGTGTGTGTGTGTGTGTGTCGAAAGGTGGATGGATGGATTTAGCATTTAGAATACAGCATATCCACCACAGAACCCCAGAGCATCACTATAGAACAGCAAGTCAGCATGCAGGCATGTCAAAGGCCTGACTGCATTCTTTATTTGACAGGCAACACAGTGCCATGTGGTGTGTGTTGAATCTACAAACGACGTTTCATTTGTAGTCTCACGTGAGTCCGAGGAGTGGAGTCGGTAGATTCATTCAGCTCCATCGCTTCTCCTTGCTCATTGAAATCTATAGAAGACATCTAGAGTCTGAGATTTGCGCACACTGAGATATTATATTGAGGGTTTAGGTTTGGACGTGACTTCACCTTGGCTGTTGACGACAGGAAATCAACGGCATTTTAAATACGTATATCATATGTCCCTGTGTATCCTCTGTTGACCTCCATCTCTGGAGTGCTGTAAGGTGCTTAAAGCTTAACCACCTTACTTTTTTAAATGATTAGCATATCCTTCCATCTAGCAGTCAAAACATTCAAAACACCAATACATTAGCCCAAATCAAGTGCTTACAAAAAGTCCTGGTCTCTTCATTTCAATGGTAACCTAAACAGGGAGATCATTAGAATGATCTAATGGCATTACCTTTCAATTGCCCTTCTTGCCTCTAAATTAGTTCTTCATTACCTCCTTTTCTCTTTGTCTAAGCTTCACTAACATTCCAGAGTCCTGCTGGGGTTTTTGTTTTTAATAATGCTTAAGGGAATGGTTATGTTAAATACCCAACCAAATTGCATAGCATATGCCTCCAAGCTATCTCTGTTCTTTTTAAGCAGTTCATTTATCTATCAGTGGCAGCCGGTCTCATTAACTGTAAAACTGCTCTATTTGCAATCACATTTTAAAATTAAACAGCGTTTTAGCGCAACCCTTTGAAGTGTATTTAACACTTGATTTAAAGAAATTGTTTAATGTTGTTCTTACGTTTGACATTCATATTCTCTAGGTCTCTGCAGTGAACCATCTGTATTTCTGTAATACACAGTGCTAATTATAAATAACTCACATTCATCAGACATGTGTACTATATTATCATCATATGATTTTTTGTATTATTATATAGATTGTTTCATTATATTATTGTTTTGTTTTTGTTATTTTGGTGAATTATACATAAAATAGGATCTGCAGGAAATGTCTAAATGGCCTTCCACCCTGAGGTCGGGTGGAGTCGTACTATAGACACAAAGATCCAGAGTCAACTGCATCATGATTTTATCCATAATTGTTGATTTCATCCAGACCATCTGTAATTCGTGATGGTGTGCGTGGTAGACATATCTGTCCATCTTTAGATGTGTGTTCCTCGAAGGTAGCTTTTGTATCAAGCTGTACAGCATTATGTCAGTTAATATGCACCTCCTGCTCATGGGATGACACTGAATAACTGGAAGGAAGTTCTGCTGATGGATGTGCCAAATTGAACACGCAAGTGTGTCTTATTTCAAATCGGGCCGTGAAAAATACATTTATAGCGAGGAAACAAAATAACTAAACAACACGCCATATTGATTTAGGAAGGATATTTAAAAGAAACATAATATATTGTCCAGCCTGGCCGTCTGATGGACATGTTTTGGTTCCTTGTGACCAACTAATGCAGTCTCGAATTCACTGGCTCAAAAATACCCCATCAGATAAGTGGAGGCATGCCTGCACATCTGTGTGCTGTTATAATAGACCATTTGTCTCAGGCAACGTTTGGCTGTCTAAGTCTGTTTCTCTAGGTCATAAGGATAAGTGAAAACCACAGAAAACTTTAAATTCATATTTATCAACGTCTCTCGCAAAACGCATTTTCTTATGATTAAAAAAGCAAACAAAAAACAAGAATATGATTTTCCCATCGAAATAGGTAAAGTGAGAATGTGGAATAAAACGGCCGGATCAATATGAACGGAGCTCATCTGGTTCCCCAGATGGAGTGGAAGGAGATCTGCTCAGAATCGATACCGCTGGTCGATGCCGGTCGAGACGCTGCAGTGATAACCAAAAGGAAAAAAAAACCCTCTTGCCTCACCAGAAAAGACTGGCAGAGTCTGAACAGAAAATGGATCACAGTGAAACACCTATATTCTACTTTTTAGGTCTGGATTCCATCATTTGTGTGTCAGTTAATTTAGCCGTATTTCACACCTGCGCTTATGGACTATGGAGTTAATTTTGCGTCGTGTCACAGTATTCAAATTGTGTACATTCTTCACGATGTGTGTGTAAGAAACGACAGTGGTACACGACGGTTATGTTATAAGACCAACCCTCTAAAGGTCTGCTTTGTATCGGTCATTTATGATCACCAAGCGGCCCGAGGCTTAGCTGCCTTCAAAGAGAAGGTTGAGATGCTTTATGTATCTTGTCCCATTATATATGCCCGTAATGCTCTATGTGCACAGACAGAAGCTCAGCAAATGGATATGTTATTCATGTTTGGAGAGAATGACTCACTGTAATACATTTTAATTTTGACTTCCTGTTGGATGATACAGTGCACGATACACTCTTGTCTCCTGGTAGGCAGTGGAGAACAGTATGAACAGGAATTATTCCTTATGATCCCTTACCTGTTCCTGGCCATAGCTCACATTAGATTCAACATGTACCTGCAGCTATGAGTCATTCAAAATAAAGCCTATACATTTACATGCAAACTACTATTTGTGTATGACAACAAAAGAGAAAAGAGCAAAAAAAAGGAGAACCCTTTTCCAAATCAGGCATGTCCAGGAAATGGCAAGGTTCCCGGTGGGAAATTGAATGGTCCATTTTGAACTGAGCCTGCCCTGGAAAACCCATTGGGGGTCAGTGGCAATTTGTCTCAGGGGGTCTGCTCTGAGAGTCATTATGCTCAGGAGCAACAGGCCCTGAGGGACAAAACCATTTTAAAGCCATACCTGCAATCACATTATACTTCAACCTTCTCTCGCTCGCTCACTCTACACCCCTTCTTTTTTCCCTCCTAACTCATGGGCCCTCATTTTTGAACACATCTTACTCTATCTTGTGAGTTAGCAGTTAGCTAGTTTTTGTACCATTTTGGGTGAGGGTTGGTGAACCCTCACCTATTTACATCTGACCCAACAAGATGACTAAAATATTGTGTGTGATGTGGCTTATCCCGACACCTGGGAATTACTATGCTTGAATTCTTTATTGACGTTATTTACCTTAAATCATAATGAATAACGCATCAAAACAAGATGCCGTTACTTTGGAGTGCCAGGACGTCTCATCGCTTCATCTTTTTAAGGGTAATTGATTTCTTAGCTCAATTTAAGCTTTCATTTTGTGATCGATGGGAGGAACCACATCCTGTATATACAAAGATAACAATTATTGATCATGGAGCCTGCGTAAATGTGTATTTTTAGTTGTTGATGAGATGATGCAAATACATGGGAATTATACAAATAGTTATAGTGTAGAGAATACACTATCTGTGTTTCAATCTTTTATCTTAAACATGTGTATCACTGTTTAAGAAACTATATAGAATTAGTCCGTCTAAATGGCTTTGGATGGCCTTTCCTGTCACATTCTTGTACTTGTACATGTACAGTTAGACAACCAGGTCTTCCATACAACCTTTCGTTAATAAAACCCACGTGCCATATAATTGACAAATAAATCACTTTAAGAGCCCTTACATGAAAGCAACTGTTTTGAAAAAGGCAGAACAACCGTCTCCTACTATACTGCTTTTCCAGTTTGATGTGACGTTCAGACAGCAAAGTGATGGTGACATATGAGTTTTGAATGCAGCATTTTGTTGAGGCGGTTCCGGAGACAACAGCCCCTCATTCTCCAGTACATTTTGTTTTCATTATTCCATCTCTGAAGTGCAAGACGTATTGTATCTGACAGAATATACAATGCATGTGCATAAATCCCTTTGGAGACCATGGCCGGGATACCGGCCAGGCATTACTATTCCTTCTTAGAGTTCAAAGTTAGGTCCGACTTAAGGTCCAAATCAAACAAGTATCGCAGAGAGGAGTGGAAGTAAAAATATAAAATATTTATAGATTATAGAGTAGGAGAGAGAGAATAACATTTGATATACCAAAAATAATGACGATGAGTCACAATAAATTGAGGGCATATATATATACAGTATATACAGTATATATATATATATATATATGTGTGTGTTTACCTGAATTTGGATTTACACATTTGTATGATCGCTTTAGAAGTCAAACATATGTTCTGTTTTTACTTGGCTGGAAAATTGAATTTTCCTAGAAACATTTATTAAAAAAACTCCTTTTCGGCAAAGGACGAGGAAACATAAATACATTGCTTGCACATAAGAGTACAGTTCTCTGGCCGTCGCTGAGTGTACGGTCATTGGGGAGTTGTCAAAATGTCATTGTTTCTACCAGATGCTGCTACAGCAAACCAAAAGTCCTGTTTCCTGAATATATCCTTGAAGAGAAACTATTCAGTTTATTGAGAATTGATATGTAGCACCTTGTTTGGACTTGCAGTTTCTAGGATTTACAAGAAACACACGTGTACATAACATACGGACGTATGTTATGTATACATAACATACAAGTCCGTGCAGCACATGTTTCCATTATAGTGAAATAATAGTACTTACCAGCCCGAAAAGAAGCAGTAAAATGGCAACCATCACATGGGTAAGTACACATTAGGGATGTCCTGTTTTCACATTATAGAAAGTATTTTGACATATTAAAAAGGTTCATGTTTTGTTAAGTGGCAGCCATTTATGGGGAAAGTGTCAGGTCCAAGAGCGATCAATATTATCATAGTGACATGCTGATATTTACTGTAACTATACAGCAGAAAAATGTGCGAGGCTCAGGATATAATATAATATAATTTCATATAATATAATATAAAAATATATACGTACATAAATATACATATCTTGGCATATGCTATAATGAATTATATGACGTTTGATTAAGTATACACAAAATAATGTCACCAACATTTGAATAATGCTAATATGAGCTATATGGCTTTTGAGATACAATAGGACATAATTAAATATATAAACTTTGGTATACACACATTAATTTGGCCAATAGTTAACATTTTAAATAAAATAAAAAGATATCATTAAAATGATGACTGTGCTAACCACCAGCAATGTTTATTTATCTACACACCCGGTAATCTGACGTTCCTTCAACTTTAAATCTATTAACTTCCAAATAAAATGAACTGCATAAAGCAAAACCTACGCTCTGGAGAATTATGATTAGAATAATTTTACCTTTTATGTATGCCTTTCATGATGTGATTTTAATATAGTCAATGCCAAACTGAATAAGACATTCATGTGTATAAAACGCCCGCAGTCTTGTTTAAAATTACGGGCCCTTGTATCCCTGCGTGTTCATCTCTGTAGTTCACCGTTCAGAAAATGTATGCAGCTGTGCATTTCAATAAATGTGTAATTAATATATATCTTAACCCTATAAAAAAAAATGAAACTGGTACCACCAAATGCTGCATCTGTTGTTGTGCTGCGATTTAGAGTCTATGTCAGGTACTAAAATAGACTTTGCAGATAGGAGCAGAGGATCCCTTGCATCATTAAGTGTGAAATATAACAACGCACCCCTGAGCTGCCTGCTGTTACCCTCCAGAGACGACAGCTAGATAGGGTTCTGCACAATTATGGCTGAGAGCGACTGCGGTCCCTTCATCACGTAGCGGTTAACACTATGGAAACATATAGCCAATGCTAAATAAAGTGCTCCGCCTAAATGTATTCAGCTGTTTGCTGTGTTTGCTGTTGTCTATCCATTTGCATCGATTCAATTAACCAAGGAATTTATTTGATATCTGTTTGAAATGGTTGCCTCTTTTTGCCACTTTGCTGTGTATGACAAGGTCAGTGAACACACATGTATACACTGTAAGCCTTTAGAATAGAAAAATGCACGATTGAAAAATATTGTATTAATTATTCCTTTTGTTTTAACAGCTACATTACATTACAGTACTTTGACAGTATGGTCAATGGGTTATTTATATAGCACTTTTATCCAAAGCGCTTTACATTGCCTCACATTCACCCATTCATACACAGGCGGCGGTGTCAACCATGCAAGACAACAACCAGCTGGTCGGGAGCAGTTAAGGTGTCTTGCTCAGGGACACCTCGACACTTAGCTAGGCGGAGCCAGGGATGGAACTAGCAACCTTCCGGTTGCCAGACAACCGTCTCTACCTCCTGAGCTAGTGCATGCGCATTTAGAAGCGTATTTGAAGAGACCCTTCATTGTGCTTCAGTTATCTGGTCCACATAATGAAACGGCACTCTTATCGAGTCACCTCCAATTATTATGGAACAGTATCGTAATAGTAACCGCTCTGACTGTAGAGCAGATCTTCTGCAAGAGATCCAGCCAAAAGACAACTTTAATCTCAATGGCTGCATGCTAAAATATATTGCTGCCATGCAACACCATTAAAATAATTCCACCTATATGTTATAATAGAAAAAGAGAGTCTTGTATTTTCCAATAATTCCCATGCCTCTGCCACTGCAGAACCCAGGGGATTCAAAATGAGGAGAAAAGCCTAGTGTTTATACTGCTGACAAACTGTTTTAAGGCTATTAAAACAGTTTCTACCGTCATTGGTGCTGAAGCCCGTTCCGTTTGCATGCAAGGATGCTTGCGTTGTCGTCCGGGTCTTAGGACTGAGTATTGGGTCTGTTCGGAGGGAGGGGATTCTTTGTGTCATCGGTGATAAACAACGGTATCCTTTGGCGATTGAGTTTTTGCTCAGTTGGGGCAGTTGTGAAGCTCTAGGATTTACAACACCATCAACTGTATCTAATTTAGATGATCTAAGGGATCGTTGAATCACGCGTCGTGAGCTCGGCTCAATACACCATGTTCCAATATTGAACACTAACCTCATTTTTTACTTTAAAAGATGTTTGTTTTTCTCCCTTTAAAAAACATGGTTTTCCATTCAGTTATTGCGTACCCATTTCTGCCAAAAAGTAAACAATTTTGTTGAACTCAATTTAGATGATAATCCAGAATAATCCAGCTCCTGTTTTATCGTTTAATCTTTATACTTTTATTTTTGCCTGTTGTACATGTGCTTGTAGTCGTTGGTTACGACTACAAGTTGTTGGTTACTAGTTACAACTAGGGAACGTCCAATGTTTTTTTTTCTGCTAAAAATAAATAAGTGGCTAGCCTCTAACAGCCCCAAGAAGCATTTTACTTTGAACTTTAGTTTTAGCCTGGTGCAAAGTGTGGGACTTTTATTTTGAAGGCACGTTTTGCCCAGGAGGGGAGATCAGCGTTCAAGGGGAAACAGAGTATGTTGATAGACTATCAATGTATTATAAGAAGGTGCAAACATGATTAAATGTGCGAATTGAGTTCAATGCCGTGTTCATGATTGGAATGAAATAAAGTTCATCAGTCTGAAATATCAAGCCTCGCGGTTTTCTTAAAGCATTGCACAGCGTGAGCTGGCGAGACCATGGCTGATGGCTGTCATGAGATGAGATGAGTCTACAATCATTTTTGGATGATATTGTGTGTTGAAGGTCGTACTTTCCATTGTGCCTACAGTCGCTTATGAGAAACATGAACGGCCGATTTGGATGTATTTTGAATAAAGTAAACATGGTGCTGTAATGAACCCTTTATCCAACCGTTTACCTCCACCCTGAAATCCAAGCCGCCTAATGTTGAAAGTTAACCTACTACAGAAATAACAAAAACAATCATTATTTTCATTGCATATGGTATGTTTGGCAGATATATGGCGTGGAAATGATCTCGTTAAAACAAGAAAATAATGTAGCAGTAGAAAATGCGAGCTAACGAACAGTAAAATAAAGTGAGGGGAACTGATCCCATTCCAGCAAACGTCGGAGGTGAGATGATGTTCACAGGCCGATATCCGATAATGAATGAAACGCCTGTATCGGACTAACACCACAGTAGTTACAACCACCATTTATCACTGGACATGATAGCACGGATCACGACAAATACATAGATAGGACGTGTAGGATGAACACACTTCCGTTCATAAATATGTACATGGAGTCATGAATAAATGCATACATACATACATATCTACGGATAGATGTATACAAAAAATTGTAAAAAGCAAAAGCACCGAGAAATAACTTTCCCGAGTTCCTTTATCGCAATTATCGTTTTGAAACTTTATCTCGGGCCTTATTTGAGAAACAAATAGCCCTGTCATCTAGAACATGCCATCTATTATTCTTTGTCCTTTAGTTTCATAAACAGTTATTCCAGTTAGGCCGGCCTTGGTGCCAGGAGATAAATAATGGGAATTAATTTGTGTCAGGATGACAGGAAAAACACGGCTCTGTTTGGCAGCACAAAACCAGCCGTGAGTGTTATTAATGGCCGGCCGCGTGGACCGCAAGGACCATCGTCACTCCGAGGGAGGTCAGCGACGAGGGAGAGGGATATTGGGTAGGGGAAGGGGCCCGGGCTGCTGGCATGGATAAGAGGAATATTAGATCAAGTGTCTCACCCCCCCCAAAAAAAAGCAGGAAACTCAACTTTCAGATAGGTTCTTCCAGCTCTTGGCCTAGTTTTAATGGTCCTGGTGCTCTAAGGTTAACTGAGCCGTTGATTGGTGAGTAGCGCGATAGGAATAGAGTGCTTCATTCTGCCCGTTCTGTGGCTAATGTGATCTGGAAGTGGCAGAAGGTCGATGCGGCGCTGACCCAGCTATCTGTTTATAGCCGATATCCGCGTGACCTTGGGCACCCGGCACCTTTGGAGAATAACACGGTGCAGCGATGACTATCTTCAAGGTATATATCATAAGAACGCCGCAAATAAAGTCCTCTTGTTACCCAATGCCTCTACTGGCCGCACTGCAATGTCAATTGCCGCTGCTTGCTTCAGTCTAAAACAAAGGGTTTTGAATGTAGACAATGCTGTCAATTTGCTTCCTTTAAGTAGTGTTTAACGTGACTTCGTGGTCCAGGCTAACGGTTATGTGTACATTTGGTGTGTATGCATCTTTGGCATTGGGTGCTTCTCATGTAGCAACTTGAAAGTTAAAGTGTGAAGGGACAAGCAAAGCTGGCTTGGTCGGTTAGCCCACCCACGTAGTGATAACGAAGTGGCCAACCAGAGCCCAGCTGACCTTAGTACAGCCCAGAAGCAATCCTTCACAGTAAACCGTGTTCTGAGTGTGCTTTTACAAGGACAGTACGTTGGTTTGTCCTCCTGCACACAATATTGTAGACAACAGAGGCCGTATTCTTCCGTAGTCTTTCCTTTAAGGCCGGCTGCCGAAGTAGGGAGTGTCGGTGTGTTTTTTTGTGCGTGTGCGTGTGCATGCGAGAGGGGACAGTATTGTGACAAGAGACATTGCTTACAAACACAAGCTCTGCAGAGGTCTTGACAAACATGTGATTATTCCTTCGGTAATTAGCATGTACGCATCCCTGTGGTAAAGTCAGCGGTGGCAATTATGGGGATGAGGTCCTGGGAGGGTTGTCTACATCTCTGCTGGGGACATAACTCACCCCGGGTGATGCGAGGAGGGAGAAGACGATGAGGGGGTGGGGGGTGAGGTGGGGAGCTGAGGTGGGGGGCGCTGGCCCCATGTTGAATGTTTCCTCAATGATGGACCGGTACACACGATAATTGCCATGTAAAGAGGCTAACTGGAGGATATATGGATGAGATGGTGTGGAAATATACTGTAAGAGTCATATTGCTGCTCCCCAGTCGTGTGGTGCGGCCTGTGTGTTTTAAGCACAAATCGAAACCGCTGCCGATGAAAGAATCTGTGTACATAAACTGTTTGCAGTGGCGAATGAGGTTGATATGTGGCAGGAGGTTTTAACCTGCCTGGCCTCGCATTTCTGTGAAGTGCTGCGGCCGATAAAAATATTTGTACTGTGAGGGGACCGTTCAGTTTAATCTAAACCACCATTTTCTTTTATATGTACCACGTATGTTACAACTATTTGTGCGTTGTTTTGAGATGGCACAGTGATTGGGAGGAGGAGTGCCGATTCACAGTGAAGCGAGTGATGTGATGGAAAATAATGATCTTTAAATATTTCCATGTATTTCATCAGCAGCACTTTCATTTCATAACAGGGATATATTCATAGTAGTTGATTAATGGGTTTCGGCTCCTCTACTATTCCATGTAATGCATGATTTTTTTGTTTACCAGCCTCTCTGTGTGATTGATACTCAGCTAAGTGTCTTAACTTCATCAATATTGGAGTCCATGATTTTGAGTTCTTAGTAATTCCCTCCCTATCCTAGTAAGAGCTGGGGATTCTGCTATCTCTGCACACTCGAAGATTTAGCAGTTCTTAAATATAAGCCAAAGTTGGTAATCGATTTTGAGACGGTTTTGAGAAACATTCCTTGGAGTAACCGTGTGGCACATCATTATCGATGGAAGTTATGGAAGTAAAACCAAGTCGCGGTGACATTGTTGTGCATCCTGTTCACATCTGCCTCAATAATGACACCTTTTTGTGTGCAAATAGAATACTCTAGAATCATGCTGCTTGATAGCTAACGGTTTGATTGGCTTTGCCTGGCTACTGTAGAATGATATGGTCTATGACACGCACACACAGACACACACAAAGGGTCAGTGTGACGGTATGGAGATCCATCGCATGGCTTCAGTAAATGGGTGGTTGTATCTTGACCACTAGGCCGCTCCTGAAACCCAAGGGGTCCCGGTTGCTGCTGTTGCCTGGCAACCGTGGCTGTAATTAGTGCTTCAATGTAGTGCCTCGAGACACTGCGTACCTAATATTGTGCGTTGTGGTGGGAAGACAGTTGGGAAACGTGGTATGTGTTCCCCAAAACAACACGTCTACCACATGCCTTTTGTTTTTTGGGTCCAATGTCTAAATGTTATTCACTGACTGCACCAAGGTTTCCGACGCTGGAGCGAGCTGCTGCTATTTTCCCTTGCAACGCAGTTTCCACTTCAAAGTGTATTCGATTCAATGGAAATCATTTCACCTTCAGACTTTAGGAGAAAGTAAATCACCAAGGCTAGCATAGTAACATTATTCTGCAATCATTTTTATAATACAAACCTTCCCACAAAGGCTTGGACTCCTCGGATAGACAGAGTGCTCCAAAATTAAAATATTTCAGCAAAATGAAAACTCCCTTCAGGTGGCACACGTGACTAATGACGAAGAGAAACGGAAGAGGGAGAGAAGGAGAGAAGGAGGGAGAGAAGGAGGGAGAGAAGGACCCACACACTGTAGTCTCTGAGCAGGCAAATGGGGACTTAAATAATGACAAATTGCTACGGCCGCATTGTGGTGAAATTGTATTTACTGATGGAGGGAGAGAGGAACAGCTCATTCTCTGGAGACGGTCGTATAAATAAATCACGGGAG
>OMKP01084102.1:0-23427 GCA_900302375.1 Bathygadus melanobranchus | reverse complement strand
TTTGCCCTTGATTTGACACACATAAATCAATCAGTCAATTCAATTTCATTGGAAACAAAAGCCCAATGGATTTCCATGTGAGCCGATGCCCTGGAAAAGCAGCAGAATCTAAAGTATAATTACTTCGCAAATTATACGATTTGATTAACAGCGGGGGAGTAATTTCATTTCGTTTAGGAAACTCCGGGAAAATGCATTTATGAAAAGTGAAAAAGAGGAAGAAACGGGTTAAACTTGGATCTTATCTGAATTAATCAGAAAACTTCAGATTATGCTACGCGCTACGAGGACAGTGCCTTGGTCTGTCCTCCGCAATCTGGTTCCAAACACACAATGTTGTTTTATCATAAACCTTATAAACCTTTTCCTATAAATCTAAATGGTAAATGGACTGCATTTATACAGCGCTTTTATCCAAAGTGCTTTACATCTGCCTCACAATCACCCATTCATACACCGACGGCGGTGTCAACCGTGACAAGGTAACAACCATCTGGTCGGGAGCAGTTAGGGTTAGGTGTCTTGCTCAGGGACACCTCGACAACTAGCTAGGCGCAGCCGGGGATCGAACCAGCGACCTTCCGGTTGCCAGTTAGTGGCAGCTACTGTCACCACTATACATATATAGAATATAAAAGGGTGTAAAGAAGTAACGGCAAGTTAAATTCTTAATTGAAAGTGTTTGTTCTAGCGATAAGACAGGACAGGCAGGATGTTAACAACCTTAAATAAACGAATAAACAATAATTATTTTAGTGTTAGCGGAGATTTGCTGACATTTTAGCGTTCCTCTCCTCGGCAATTCATTTTATTTTTGTAACCTTTATTCAACCAGGTGATTTGCGTTGAGATTAAAATCTCTTTTATAAGAGCAACCCGGCCAAGAAAGCAGCAAAAAATTACAAAGACAACTCGAAAAATACAATTTCAGAAGAAATTGTGCTGTGCAGCTTGCGTGAAATCATTTCTTTAGTACCTGTTATATTAGAAATGTACAGCAGAGTGACGTCAGGTAGTGCTGTAGTTTTATGGTGGCTGCTAGCGTTAGCCGTTGCTTCTTGGGTGTTTTGGACGGTTGCTAGGCTGTTCTGCACAGTTGCTAGTGTTCTGGATGGTTGATAGGGTGTTATGGGTGGCTGCTAGGGTGTTTTGTGTGGTTGCTAGGGTATACCAGGGTGTTCTGTATGGTTGCTTGGGTGTTCTGGGTGGTTGTTAGGGTGTTCTAGGTGGTTGTTAGGATGTTCTGGGTGGTTTCTATGGTGTTCTACATGGTTTTCTATGGTGTTTTGGGTGGTTGCTAGGGTATTCTGGGTGGTTGCTAGGGCATTCTGGGTGGTTGCTAGGGTGTTCTAGGTGGTTGCTAGGGTGTTATGTTGGTTTGCTATGGTGTTCTTGGTGGTTGCCAGGGTATTCTATGTGTCTTCTATGGTGTTCTTGGTGGTTGGCCATTCTTGAGGAGGATTCTTGTGAGGGTGTTCTTGGTTTTAAAAGTCCTTTAAAAGCATTAAAAGAAATACATTTAAATAGTATGTTGTCAGAGGTTTGGACAGTAAGCTAGTCGGTAAAGTTTGAATTATTGTTGTAGCATAAAGTATGAAGTAGGAGTTCAGTATGTACATGCGGGAAGAATAATAATTGTCTAGGGAGAGGATTGTGTTATTCTTTTAACAGCTATTTACTTCTAAAATTATTTTTGTATTTGTATATGTGGAGAACATAAAAGTATAAACACCATTGCTTAGAAAATTGAGGTCAACAGCTCAACATTTTGATGTTTAATATATCTATGGGGTCTATATATTGTGGGAGTGATGGCAGTTTATAGATTTGGATTTTGTACACAAGAAAAAATAAAATAAATACATAGTATTAACGTTTTGAGTCGTTCAAAGTTGAGTAGGGAAGTTTGGGAGGAATAACAACAATATTAAAAATATAAATAAGATGTATGATAGATAATAGGAGCAGTGTAGCTAAAGTTCCACACCTAATTAACACTCAAATAATCACTCCCAATAATACCAACTCTATCTAACAGCGGTTGCCATGGCACGCACACCTGTATGTGTGTGTGGAATCCACAATACCCCCCAAAGAAGTGAGTTAGCTAATTAATTAGCACATCATTTTGAATAAATGCCATTTACGCATGCAACAACACATACAACACAACAACAACTGTCTGTTCATATTTCATGATGGGTCTATTTTGGTACGCATTAATGACTAGCTAGCTGGTTGGGGGGAACTTAATGTGGAATTACACATTCACTTCCCCCCTCCCAGCTAGCGGGCGGCACTAGCTCAGGAGGTAGAGACGGTTGTCTGGCTAACCGGAAGGTTGCTGGTTCGATCCCTGGCTCCACCTAGCTGTGTCGAGGTATCCCTGAGCAAGACACCGGAGGGCGACAGTAGCTCAGTGGGTAGAGCGGTTGTCTGTGCTAACCGGAAGGTTGCTGGTTCGATCCTCCGGCTACATTGTCGAGGTGTCCTTGAGCAAGACACCTAACCCTAACTGCTCCCGACGAGCTGGTTGTTACCTTGCATGGTTGACGCTGCCGTCGGTGGGTGAATGTGAGACAAATGTAAAGCGCTTTGGATAAAAGCGCTATATAAATGCAGTCCATTTACACCCACTCCAACTGCTCCGTCGTTGTTGGATGAAAGCGCTATATAAATAATCCATTTAGTGTTTAGAACCAAGATGGAACCAAGATGGCTGCTAGGTTAATAGCAGCCATCTTGGTTAGTAGCTAAACCTTGACCATGCTATACACACCAGCATCCCTGGCAGACAAGTGACTTGAAAGCCTCTGAAACGGAAAGACAAAGAATGTTAAAACAGTATTTTTCCCCGCCGGAGCTCGAACGCAGCAGGCAATTTTTTTTTGCAAAGCTACGCACTTAAATGATTCATTGAAGGTCACCGTTTGTAAAGGTCTCAGGTGCTCATCTAGTATTTTATAGAGGTATTCTCAAGTATTCCTGCAGCTACGGTCCCTGCTGCCTTCTAAGGTGACAGATGAGTGAGAGCAGGATCACAGGAAAACCTTTCTGTCTGGTCAACTGTGCGTTGTGGCGCGTAATTACACACACAAACACTCTCCTCCCATCCTCTCTCTCTTCCTCACAAACATCTCTCTCTGTAGCTTTCAGCCAAATATCCCTGGTGCATCTCTCTCTCTCTCTCTCTCTCTCTCTCTCTCGCTCTCTCCATCTTTCTCCTCATTTATCAGCAGACACTTTCATCCAAAGCGATTTGCAGTGAATCCAGATACATCGTCATTACGTAAGCAGATAGGGGTTAGGAGGCGTCTACCCTAAGCAGGTACCCTAAGCATCTACCCTAAGCAGGAAGGGGTCGGTGTACACCTTTGGGTGGACTATGGACATGATAGAACCCAAAACCCTTCATCTGGGAGTTGCCAGATGAAGGGTGCCACTAAATATCCTGCTCTCTCCCTCTCTATCTCCCTCCCAACCTCTCTCTCTCATAGGGGTCAAAACGTGTCCAAACTATTCCACACATGTGGCGAACATACACTGCAGAAGCAGCCAGTTATTTTCCATGCTGGCTGATTTAGAGCCTGCTGCCTAAACGTAGCCATTCATTAGCCGGCCCTGTGCCGTAATCCCAGCCCTGTTCTTTACAGATAGGCCTGATGGCTGCTCGATACCACCACACTCTATCAATCAATGTCAGTTCCGCGCGACCCGTTAGCCTACAACATTCCTGTGCACTGTTGTATATCCATCTCTTAGCCCAAGGCCTGCATGGGCCTACCTCCCTCATTCGTCTCCCCGGTTCGCCCTCCATCCGACAGGCTCCCGGTGTCTGTCAGATGGTGCCCTCCTCCTGCCTGCCTCCACACACGGTAACTGGGTAATGTGTTTTCTTTTGTCGTTGTTAAGCACCACATTTGTCATCTCTCTCTCTGTCTCTCTCTCTCTCTCTGTCTCTATCTCTCTATCGCTCTCTCCCTCTCCTCTACGTTCTATATTCACCTCATACCAATGGGGCGCCCCCGCAGCGTCGATATCCAAGCGACGGTAGGCAGGGTGTGTTGTGCGGACGCGAGCGTCGAACCGCTCGCACGGGCGCGTGCAAATAAAGTAAACACGGCGAATGTTTGCTTAAAATGGCTTGCCCTCGCGGATGTCGCTGAATATTAATAAGTAATGGGATCTGCTATAGGAATCCTTCACAGTCGAGTAAACATGCTGGAATACGCCTCAACGGTACCCACGTCGGCCTGAACTGCAGGCCAAGAGTTTGGCTTCAAAACAACCAAATAACAAAATGAAGTATATGCCAGCAGCTGTTCCTCACATCCACTGGTGCTTTTGGAAAAGCTAATTATTATGAGTCCAGGAGGGGGAATTTATATGAATATACCCATGGCGATGGCCCGGGTCAAAGCACTCAAGTGCACATGGCGCAGGCCTTTAATAGTGATATACCGTTGTAGCATTTCCGTTTCCCTCTAGTCTCATAGCCTAATAAATAGGCCCACGCTTTACACACACAGAGTTAATCTGGGGTTTTTTTCCCCCTCATACTGCTGCCTCGTTGTTTTCCCCTCCAAACACTACGTTCTGCCCGCTGCGGGGATCGCGTGCGGCATCACTCTTCAGCACCGCGGAGAGTTCCTGCGTCTTCGAACAAGAGAAATGTCTAGTGCAGCTTCGCTGGCGCCAGGCGTCAACTGTTTTAATCAAGCGTTCCGAATGCGTCACTCCGTCGGAGCTTTTCCCCAGACGGAGTGGCGGAGAGGAGGGGAGGCAATCCACTCCAACAAACATCAACGGGCGGTGAGAGATAAATGGTTGAACGTGATAAAATATCGAATAAATGAATACGGGACAGACAGGCGGACAGATTTTTGCGTGAAGACTGATGCTTGGTGACGCACGTTCTCATCTCGGTGTGTCTCCCAGGCCCACTTATTTAACATTTTCTGGGCCAGAAGATGGATTGCTTAGGACAAACCACGGGTTATGTTCGTAGCCGTTCACCGCTGGCCGGATCGAGGAGGAACGACAAGAGAATGCGTTTTCATATCTTTTAGCAATCTGGAGTAAATACAATAGTGTAATGTAATGTGTTATTATGTGGAGTGTGTGGTGGATGGCTGGTTTAAGCGGCCTCACCTGGTCACCGTGTTAGAGTCTGGGGCTGGGTGAGGCTGCACACCTGTGATGCATTGGCTAGTCAATGCACACAGGTTGAAACCAGCTGTCACCACGCACACTCGGTGAGCTCTGACACGTCAGTACCTTCCACCTGCTCCGTCTACAACAACAAATACAATGCTGCAATAAACCAGTTTCCTCAACAACTTGGTAAATGGATGGACTTCCTGTGTCCTTGGATTGGAAGAGCCCGGAGAAAGCCACCTCAGGTGGGGTGTAGCGGTAGCATTTGCTACAAATGTATTGTAGGCCTGTCACTTTATAATGCCAGCTAAGTGCCTAGTGTCACATACTAGGATTGTTTTTCATGATATGTTGGCGCAGTAAAGGAAAGGAGATACAAAATACAGAATTGAACTATACAGTGGTATTAATAGAGTGCGACATATAATATGAACATGAAAAATATTACAGTAATTATAAAGTGTGCAGGTGTGCAAAAGGCAATGTGATAGGGGTCATATAGTCTATTGTGAAATATGAACTATAGACAGGAGAGTATAACTCCATAATCCACGTGTTCCAATATGTTCACTGCATTATATAGCTCATAGCATCTATCTATTATTAATGTCCTACTTTGCTGACGCAGGGGGGAAAAAACAGCCAAGAGACCCAAGATGATAAGTCTTGGGCCTTGATAAGTATTGGAATTCATCTCATCTGCTGTTTGGCAGCAATGATCTGCTTTAGATTTAAATCAAGGTGACAGGATTTGGCTATCTCCACTATCTCTCTCAGGAAACGATTTTAAAGTTTAGTCCCAACACACACACACACACACACAATGTATGAAAACATCATATAGTTAGGGTCCGGATTCAATTTGGATTGTGAAATGTTTATAAAACACATTTGATCTGTATTTTATTGTACAGTAAAAATAAATAACTAAATAAACACATAAATACGTAAACAAATGAATAAATAAACGAATGACTAACTAAATAAATAAAGGCACGAATGAATGACAAAATAAATAAATAACTACATGAATAAATAATACGTCATAAAAATTAATAACTGCATTGAAAAAAAAGGAGAATGGAAAGGGCCCCCTGACGTGCCAGGAGGGGGCGCCCGGCAGCTCTATATTTGTCAACTAACCAGGAAATGAAAGACGAAGAAGTAGAACAAGCGGAAGAGACGTGGCATATACATTCATGGCACATAATAAACAGAAGAATTAGCCACAGTCAATGGAAAGTCCTTATGCGAGTTAGCTATTGAATCATCAATGAGCGCTGTACTACATACACTGTAACGGATGGACATTGTGTAAGAACCGCGTTAAGAGGTAATGTCGTCTTGATTGGACAGTGTGTGTGATCTTACAGAGAAACTGTCAGACGCCAGTTAGCTCAGCAGTTATCATTAGTAGCTAATGTGTTACTACACTACGATGACACAGCCAGGTTATCCTGAGAAAATACGGCTTTATATGTTGTTAAAATGTAAAACGCAATACGTAGTCCATTATAAGTCGATTGTCGATTGACAATCCTTGAAAATCACTTCCTGTGCCTTGAAGAACAACTTTGTTTGCACAATGAATATAAGAAATAAGCATATAAGAAGTATCATTATCAACTGTGCTACTAATCGTAAGAAACATTCACATACGCTGAATGCATTCACGGAAGGGCTAATAACAATGCGTGTTTCAGTGTCAATCTGGAGGCATAATGATAAATCCTGCTGCTGTTTATTCTATTAGGATCAGAAATGATATTATGTGTTGGGATCTTCACGTTACCTATAGATACTACATCATGTTTGCAAATCATTGCAATCG
Organism: Bathygadus melanobranchus; assembly: GCA_900302375.1. Lineage (NCBI taxonomy): Eukaryota > Metazoa > Chordata > Actinopteri > Gadiformes > Macrouridae > Bathygadus > Bathygadus melanobranchus. The sequence continues at coordinate 16,439 of OMKP01084102.1, read as the reverse complement.
TTTAAACTGGGGCTGGACAATATATTGAATAGATATCAATACCTCAATATGAATCCAAAGAGATGACATGTCATCTAATATTTCATTTCCATTTCCTTCTATCTGAATAATCAGAGCGTATCTTATCCATTCTAAGCCTGCTACTGAACAGCAGGTCTACAGAACTATCCTGGGTTGCATTGACCTTTCAACAAAGACTCCTGAATAATGTAATACGTCAACACAACTTGGATCCAACTGGAATTTGCCCTTTCGGTGTTGAATTGTCAAACTAAACTGTGTAGGCTGTGGTCTTGTATTTTGATTTCCAACACACAGGGGGGGGCGGGGTGTTAGAGCCTTGTATCTACTGTGTGTAAACTGTGTGTCCCTTGTGTGTAGACTGTGTTCCTGGACATGGGTTTGTGTAAGTGTCCCAAGAGGAAAGTGACCAATCTGTTCTGCTTTGAGCACCGGGTGAACGTCTGTGAACACTGCCTGGTCTCCAACCACAACAAGGTCAGTTTGGCATGAGCCACACGTGTTGTTTTCATGAGAGTGAAAGGCCTGTAAATTATGAATTATTATACATTGTCACGGTTGGTGAAATCTCACTGTGTGTCTGTGTGTTCCCTCCCCTCTCTGTAGTGCATAGTGCAGTCGTATCTGCAGTGGCTTCAGGACAGCGACTACAACCCCAACTGCCGTCTGTGTAACCATCCGCTAAATGCTCAAGACACAGCCAGACTCGTCTGCTACGGTGAGTGGACTAACAATGGTTGTTATACTCATTAGTGACGTGTGTTGGCACTCGGGTTGTTATCTCTCTCGCTCTTGCCCCCTCTCTCTATCTCCCTGTAACTATCTATCTATCTATCTATCTGGAACCCTACTCTTACCCTTTCTACCTGGAACCTCTCTCCCTCTCCACTTGGACATCTATCTATCTATCTCTCTCTCTCTCTCTCTCTCTCTCTCTCTCTGTATATCTCACTTGAATCTCACTCTCTCCCTCCTGTCCTGTACCTCCCGTCCCCCAGATGTCTTCCACTGGGCGTGTCTCAACGAGCTGGCGGCCCGGCTGCCGCTCCACACCGCCCCGGCCGGGTACCAGTGTCCCAGCTGCCAGGGCCCTGTGTTCCCGCCCCCCAACCTGGCCAGCCCGGTAGCCGACATGCTCCGAGACCAGCTGTCCTCCGTCAACTGGGCCAGAGCTGGTCTGGGGCTGCCTCTGGTAAGCGCGCCCCTCCCTGTGGTGGAAATATGCACCAATCTATTGAGCGTGCTGAAGAGACATGAGAGATGCTGCACTCACAGAGGAACTCCGAGGTGTATTCTGCCTGCCTTACAGAAAGTGCAGCTTATTCCAATTTCAACTTCATGAACATCATTGCTAAGGTTGAAACCGGTTTATATGAGTTTGTGGTGTCCACATATGTATGGAGTTACGTAAGTGGATATGTTTTGTGAGTGTATATGTCACGGCAACCCCTTGTTGATATTCATCTCATAGCACGTGCCAAAAACACTGTCACAAGGCCCAAAGTAGAGATATCTTGTCCTTGGGCTCGTAAGAGATCACACCGACCGGCCAAGTTACTCGTGTCTCTGCTCCAAACTCATCTCATCGTGTCTGTCTGATCGCGGCATTAAACACACAGATTTATATTCTTGACCCCATTTATTATCATATAAATCAAATAGCATAAAATGATGATGATGATGAGAATAATAATAAGACGATAAAAAAGTGACGTTTGATAGATTTCACTTGCAGAGCTTTAGTTAAGTTTAAATTATTTGGCTTCGAATTCGTAGATGTTAAATTCAGATTAAGGCGTTTACATGCCAACGTGTCATGTGTAATGTGTGTCTCAATGGTATTATGCTCTGGGAATAAATCCACCTGCTTAATCAAACTACGGCGTTTTACATGACCGTTAATAATTTGAATGATCTCTTTAATCGGTTTCAGATGCATTAGTGCATATATAAAGGTACTTTTGGAAAAGTATCCTTCCCCCAAGTCTTGTATCCACTAGTCATATCGTATTTAAGGGCTGTGGATACATGAAGCAATACATGAAGACATGTTAACACGCGATCATATTTAACTTCCCCACAGATCGAAGAGCCCGCCCTGGCAGATGACTCGCATGATGTCACCGATTACACTGATTGGTCCACATTTGAATGTGAGTCAACCCGGTAATTCACACACACACACACACGCACACAAATACATATTCTTAGACCTCAGTATGCATTTAATATAATTCTTGTATAGTCCGGCACTAAGTCCTTGTGTCCTCTCCATCTCTTCCGCAGCTCGCGAGCAGAGTGAGGTGTACCCCAGCCACGCTTACAACGCCGCCCCCAGCCAGGCTCCAGCGTGTGTGGGACACCCAGCCCATGAGGACCGGAGGGAGGGAGGCCCTCACCACTCCACGACGGGCTCCGTGGCTCCGGAACACTCCATGGGCAACTTTACTACTGATGCCACCCGCGACTCGGTCACCATGCACACAGGTACCGGCCGGCACTCCCAATCTGCTTTTAGAAAGTAAAAATGCTGCCATAAATGTCGTAGTAAAAAATGTTTCTAATATAAATTACGATTAATGAATATAGAGGTCGTGTTAAAGCGAAAGTACGTTTCAAAATGTCAGAGGAGGAGAAATATTAGTATGAGTTTAAAAAAAGTTTTGAACTTTTTGTGAATGGGCTCCTCCATTAACCCGAAGCATTCCCCATGAAACATGTTCCTGAGTTGTCTTGGAAATTCAAAGAGATAACGTGTGATACAACTTATTTCTAGAATCTTCTTGTATTTATTAACTATTATTATTATTATGCACTATTATTCACCCCAAAAAAAATACCGCACTCTGACCAATTTGTTTTTGCTGAATTTTTTGGTATAGTTACTCCAATTCTTTATTGTGTACTTTGATGGTTCTCAGCCTCACTTGTAAGTCTCTCTGGATAAAAGCACCCGCTGAATGACTCCATGTAAGTGTGTGTGAATGAGGTTGTAAACAGAGACTTAGGATGCCAGTGAACAGCCCCGTTGTCCTCCCCAGCCTCCTCTCCCAGGAAAGTGTACGACACTCGGGACGGGGCCCACAGCACCGTCACGCAGATTGACTTTGACGACGACAAGTACCGGCGCCGGCCCACGCTCAGCTGGTTCGCTCAGATCCTCAAGTTAGTCTTCCACTCACTCACTCACCCACCCACTCACTCCACTCACTCACTCACTCACTCACTCACTCAATCAGTCGCTATGTACCCTTTCATGCCCCCATCTAGGGATGCTAATAGACTTTTTCTTCTGACCGATAGTCGACCCTCGTTAACCGGTCATTAACCGTTATTTAACCGATAGGAATTAATGTGCTATAAAAAAATGGATGAAAGTCTGTGACCCGTGAAAGATGTCTGTACGCGCTTGGCCCGAATGCATACGTTCACATTTCAAGCTTCCGGTAATTGTTGCGTTTCTGAAGGTATATTTGAAGTTAAACACCTAAGCCTGTTCAAATCCGGCGTTGTCTTGAGTTTTGTCATGTGCTATGTGAAGCCTGTGTGAGCATGTGCCCCCAGCATTATTAAATAAAACATTATTACCGTAGGCTTTAAGGTTTTAAGGCTTTTATTCCAGCTAACTAATGATCTCAGCTATGAAAGCGCTTGGTTACGATTAGCATATAGCAGGCTTACAGGCTATCGTTCGTTTAAAGTGTCAACAAACTGTCATTTTGTACTAGCGAGTGTGGGGGTTACCACGAGAGATACAGTACATACTCTCAGTTGAGAGGAAAACAGCCGAAGCTGCTCCTTGCTAACAGCGTGGATGTATATGGCTAAAAGACATAATAACAACAGAACGCCTTAAGAGTACATCATCACTGACAACCTCGCTGATTAAAGACGCTCTTAAAAGTAAAGTAACGTGACCAAATTATAACGGTGTACTCATAAACTACAATGAAAGTTTTAGTCATGTTATATTGTTCTAATACAAAACTAATGAAGGTTACTGCAATGAATGCCTTATATTTACATGTGCAACGAAAACAACAGAACGTGAGTATTTATTTAATAATTCGGTTTCGGTTAACAGTTAAACGGTTATTTGTTAACAGCCCTACCCCCAAACAAAAATATTAAAGGGCCCTATTTTACACTACAATAAAAATAAAAAAGTAAAAAATAAAAATGAATGTGCAACAATAATTATAGAGAAAATCGATTTAATGTGAGAATTGTGATTCTTTGTTCCCGCAATACTTTTGTCACCACTAGATGCCACTAAATCCTGCACACTGCACCTTTAATAATGTCTGTTTTATTCTCTTCAGGAACCGACGGGGCTCTAAGAAAAGTTCTCTGACCTGGAGACAGAGGGTCTTCATGTTCCTGCTGGTGGGGGTCTTGGCCTTCCTCACCCTCATCATTGTCATGGCCAAGCTGGGCCGTGCCTCTGCGGGCTCCGACCCCAACCTCGACCCGCTCATGAACCCCAACATTCGCATTGGGAAAAACTGATCGTTGCGATGGTACACCCACCCCCAAATCACACACACTCGTTTTTACCCCTTTTTCGTCACACAACCGATGCTTGTGTGTCAAAGCTGGGATGGTGTTTGCTGTTGTTGCGCCGTGGGATCACCAGAGGGCGCCAGAACTACATTTGATGGAGGAGCGCTGGTAGGGGAAGCCTCTGCCTTCATACCGTCGGCTTTTGATTAGCCAAGAGGAAGGCTTGCTCCGGGGGCCTTTTGTCGTTTAGGGTCCAACTTTAAATTCCCCAACAACGCTTGTAAATTGGTGTTTGTATAAAATACAATGCAATATCTGCTTGAAGTGGCTGAAATCAGTTTTAATATTTGTTTTTGTGGGGAAAACCCGGGTTGTGAGACTAAACTAACTGGGGTGTGGGCTTTTGAGTTTGTTGGTAATATATTTATGAATGTTGCGGTATGATTGACTGTATAACATGAAGCCGCTGATAAACCACGGAGCGTTCAGTCACAATTTACAGAAGTAAGTCCTGCTTGAATATTTTCCGTTATTTTTTCATTCGACTCGTGGAAGGGTCAGAACTTCAGGCCACCAACAAGATGGCCGCCATGGTAGTTTCAGTTTTAGCCTTGACTGCACATTACTGAAATATGACTTACAAAATCTATAATACTTCAAACCCTGTCACTATACTGCTTTTAGAGTCACCATGCATACTGTAACATTTCTTCCTGGTTCTCTTTGACCCGCTATTAAATGGGACTACTGAAAACAACTTTGTATGGTTTGGATATTTTCTGTAGCACTATGTTGTAATAATCACAAATTAATCTCTTTGATCGCTTCAGTTTTGGGCGACAGTGTCCCTGAGCGAGACACCTAACCCAAACTGCGTCTGTGACGTCACAGGTTCCAAAGCCGCTAGGAGTCACTCAATATTCGTTCATGAGCACCGCCATTGGTGTAAATTGCGAGTAAAACGGAACCGATCCATATTTGGTGCTCAGGACTCATTACCAGGCTTTCTCATCTCAGGACTGAGGCAAGTGAAACCTCCAGGCACAGCTTGCAGTAAGAACAGCACATTAAAGGTGCTATATGTAACAAATGTACTGTAATTCTAAAATGACCATGCTATGTAATCAGATTAAGGGAACATGCTAAATCAAAATACTGGCTTCTCCGACAACAATGCTACAGCCAGTATGTTGTCCGTGTGATTCACTATTCTCACAGTTGACTCTGCCCACTGTCCATTTAGACACACCGGGTTGCCAGATATGACATGATACATTGGCACACAGCGTGCTGTAGCAATGGAAGCCAACAAACAATGTGGATCAACAGAGATTGTAATGGATTCTACCTGATCCTAAAAAGCCTCGTCCTTGCGTGAGCTTCGAGTCTGACGAGGCCGGGGTGGGTGGAGACAACTCTCTCCAATATTGTGAATGTGGAGAGGAGTAACCATTTTAAATGCTCAGTGTCATTGTTACATACAGCACCTTGAAATTACTACATTTAAATCTAGATGCCTCAAAATGTCTGTGGAGTGTGTGTGGCTGGTTTAAGCAGCCTCACCTGGCCCAAGTTAAGAGTCTGGGGCTGCACACCTGTGATGCATTGACTAATCAGTGCACACAGGTTAAACCAGCCGTCACCACACACACTCCATCTGCTCTGTCCACATTACAACAAACTGCAATAAACCAGATTATTCGACACCTTCCCGTGTCCTGTTTTTGGAGGAACCCATTAGAAGCCACTTTTAGTGGCGTGTAAGCAGGAGCTAACTGCTACAATGTCTCTGTGTGTATTTCAGTTAGTCAGTCAGGCAGTCAGTGTATCCGATTTGACACTGATCATATGCAGCTCTGTCATATTGATCGAGAGAAAGAGAGAGAAGATCTTGGGGCGACTCGTCAATACCCACAGCATGGCGGTAATCATTCGACGACAACGTCTTGAGTCCTGTCAGGTTTCTCTCTTCACACTTACGAATTGTTTTGATCATCGCATCGTGTGAAGTCACATGAAGTCACGCTATGATATGATGTATTATGACTTTTCTGTTTTATTGGAATTCGATGTGATCGGAGATGACTCATGTGAGTTATTGCCAGGTCTATTGTACTGACATAATCAGGCCAGAGCAGTCGATGGCTCGCTGCTTTACAGTTGGCAGGCACCAGCAGCTGGAGCTCATCACCGTTAAAGTTCATGTTTAAGCTTTAATATTAATCAGAAAGAAGTTTAAAGGAAATTGTGTTACTGTCGGGGGCGTTTAACTTTTTTTTTGCACTATTTTAACAAGGTGTTGAGAAATAGAAAAAGACAATATTTCAAATGAATAAACAATTGAAACTTCATCCACTGATCTAAATCTAAGATGTGACACTAAGTCCAGAACATATCTTCACTTATGAATGAAAATGTGTGTAGAGTTACATCACGTAGTTGCATCATCTCTATTGGTGCTCTAGAAATATGAGCACAGTTACATCATCCCCCTGTCACTGCATTGCTCTTCAACTGTCCTGATGCAAATTAGATGGATACATAATATTGATTGTGTGTGTGTGTGTGTGTGTGAGCCCAGCCATTATTATGTGTTAGTACAAAAGTTTAATGAGCACCTCCTACTCTGCCATTCCTGTTGTCTCTGTGGAACTGTAAGTATTACTTCTATTAACGTGTTATGGTCTGTTTAGTGTATTGTCTGGTCAGTTTATTGTTAGATAAACATGCAAGAGTAGTGTGATAGAGACAGTATATTTACATTTAGAGCATTTGGCAGATGCTTTTATCCAAAGCGACTTCAAAAAGTAGAATATAGTATAGCTTAACTATTATGCTATACTAGAACTGGTAAATTCAGCTTTTAATACATTTATTTAACATATTAAACACATTTTATATAAAACGTTATATTAACGTTTTCAAGAAGCTGTGCTTTGTGGGGGACTAAATTGTTTCTCACTACAGAATGTTTTTTTTATAACAAACCCCATGACTACTATTAAACTATACCGTACTTTTAACAAACTTATTTGAAACCGTATTAGTCCCATATAATCATTTTGCAGTTACTTCATACATTGAGGACATCTCGGTATTCTTTGTAAAATATACATTTTGTGTGACCAAATTCATCAAATCAGGACACTGCTCTGTACCGGTTCCTGTGACCAGCATAATGGAGAAGTATTTCAGCCCGGTTCAGCCTCAGAAGGAGTGCAGGGGCCTGGTGGAGGACCAGGACCGGCCTGGGAAGGGGGGCCACAGACGGAGGAAGCCCCACAGCAGGAAGCAGAACCGGCAGCAGAATCAACCACCAAGCCAAGGTCATCCCCATCGCCAGCGTCAGCCACACCAGCCAACTGATGGAAGCATTGACCACAGGTGATATACAGTCTGCCCCGATGTTAGATCACATCATGAATACATCAATCGTTTGTGTATATTTATTGTTATATTTACATTTAGTCATTTGGCAGATGCTGTTATCTTAAGCGAATTAAAAGTAAAGCGGTGAACATAAGTTAATAATCTATTTATTTATTTAATCATTATTTTCATAACAATAAACCTAGAGTAAAATGCGTCATATGATCCTAACATTATTTACGACGAGAATCACGGCTAGAACCATCTATGCTTTAACTCTTTGTGGTTCACACAGTAGCTGAGCTGAACCTTTGTTTGAGTGTCTTGTGTTTTCTGACACAGCGGTACCCTGCTTTTCTTCAATAGCATCTGCTCAACAGCAGAGGGCAGCAGCATCCACCATCGTCACTATGACAACCATCACCACCAACACCACCACCAGCAGCACCAGCAGCATGATAGTGAGAAGACTGACCCCTCTCATTCCCACCACCCTCATCATCATCATCATCTTCATCTTCATCATCATCATCCTCATAAACAAGAGCACCACGATGTTGCAGACAGGGTTTCCCAGTCTTCCACTTCAGGCACGTCCTGTAGCTCCTCATCCTCCTCAGCGTCTTCATCTTCTTCCTCCTCCTGTTCAAACTCATCTTCTTCCTCGTCCTCTTCCTCTGACTCCTCTTCTGAGAGCAGCGAATCCTCCTTGAACAAGCGCTCCTTCCGGAAGCCCTGGCATTCCCAGTCTTGCTGGGAAATCTCCTGGGCCCGCAGGGCGATGGACGATAGCGGCGAAGACGACAGACGTCCTCTGATGGTGGATGCTGAAGGTCACGGGAAGCAGGAGGCGTCTGCCAAGGAGATACGAGGGCGGGCGGAGCCCCCCTCCCATCACAGCCTCCCCAGGGGCGTTGTGAAGAAGAAGAAGGAGGAGAGGACGACCACCACAACCTGGGGAAGAGACGGGAGCTTACGGAAGTCCAAGTCACTCGAAGCCGTCTCCAGCCGAGAACACGGGGACGGGGAGGAGAACGAGGACGGAGACCGCAAAGCCAAAGTGGACCAAAACAAAATGGAAGCCAGGAAGAATGTACTGAAGGAGAAGGTGAAGTTCTCTGCTTTCCTGAACGAGATCACGCGGCAGGTGTTGAGCCCCTTGAGACTCACCTCTCTGGGCGTAACCGACACCGGGAGGCCGCCGAGCTCAGGACAAGCCTCCAATAGATCCAGCAGAGTAGAGGGTAGACTAGTGGGTCCCGGACATCACAGAAGCCGCCCAGCAAGTGCTGACTCAATCCACTCCAGCAATTCCTCTCCTGCCAGTGTGCGCTCGCAGGTTAGTAGGCGCTCGTGTCGTTCTAAACCTGGAAAGCACCATCGCCGTAGTCACCATCACTCTACAGGAGACTGTCTCCATTGTATGCGTAACAGTCCTACCGGCCACACCGATAAATTGGACAGGAGATATTTTAAACTGCACAATTCATGTTCCGCTCTGGAGAGATCTCACTCCCCTTCTTATGAGCACCCACACCGCGGCAGGTCCAGACGTCACCACCACCATCGGGAAGAAGAGCGCTGCGATGCAAGTCATCAGCCTCACCATGGAGACCACCACAACCCTCAGCATCTGCATCGCCACAGAGACCATCGTCATGGAGAGAGCCGTAGTCTTACACAACTCCAGGTCACCACAAGTCGCCACCACCACAGTGACCACCAAAACCACGACAAACGCCATGGAAACCAGAGCCCAAACTGCGACCAGGGAGATGATGACAATAAACACCATCAGCACCATCACCATGGAGACCATCCCCAAGGTCCAAGTCACCATCATCATCATCATCATAATCACCATGGTGACAAACACAGCCCAACCCATCACCATCAGCATGGACATCATCACCATGTTGATCAATACCATGGAGATCATCACCCTGACCCAATTCACCATCATCACCATGACAACCACCACAGTCCAAGTCGTCATCATCACCATGGTGACAAACAAAATCCAACTCACTGCCATCATCATGGCAACCAGCACAGCCCAACTAATCACCACAATGACCACCACAACCAAGAGCAGCACCATGAAACCCAATCCACCGATCCTGAGCTTGAAAACGATTCTGCTCATCATCCAGAGCACCACCACCCCCACCCACATCCCCACCATCACCAAACCTCCTCACCGGCAGACCCTCACCATGCCCACCACAGCTCCCACCCAACGACCGACCAGGAGCAACCAGGAGCCTCTTCATCCCACCACCATGTTTCTCACACGGAGACCCACCTGCTCCAGCACCAGGACCATCACAACAGCCATCCCAACAGAAGACATTCTCCCGTCAGATCCTCCAGGCAGGAGGCGGAGCCTACCAGCTGCAGAAGCTCTGCTCCATCGGTAGACAAAGTATGGCATGTTTGAATTTTAGTGTCAGCTTTCCATGACGCTCCCCTGTGGCGTCTGCAGTGCAACACTATTGACAAGTCGTTGAGTCAGATATTTCTTTAATTAGGAGCCTGCTGACATAATGTTCCACTCATTTGCTCTCCCATTGATCTTGGTGAGAGGCATGCATGTCATTGTGGCAGAACAATGGATTTTTCTTCCCCCACTTGCATGCAAACTCGCACGTTAATCAAAGTAACACTCGATTTTACTTACTATTTACTATTGTATTTAATTAGTATTGTTGGTTTACTATTGAATATATACAGTATATATCTATATAGATAGATATATACTGTATTTATCTATCTATATAGACATAGATATATAAAATACTTTTACTTTTTTACAGAGTATGGCACAGGAGCAGACTAGGATCATGTGAGTCTCTTTGTTTTGTTGATGAATAAAGGTCATAAACACCTTATGAATGTATAATCCAGGAGCTCAATAAATGGTGGCCTTTTCACAGCTAACGCTTTGGGACCCAAGCATGAAGTGATGTATTTAGTTAAGTCAAGCACAGTATAGTATATGGTTGTTTGCTGTTATGTACGGACTGTTGCAGGATATTAGTATATTTGGCAAGAAAATGAGTATACTGGGCTAGAATATTCGTATATTGTCCAGGCTAGTATATTACTATACTGGGCTAGTATAGTATATTATATGTTGGTTTGCTGGTGTGTGCAGACTGTTGCAGGAGCAGAACGAGGACTTCCACCACAGTCTGCTGCAGACGGCCGTCAGGATGGAGTGTCTGGGGGAGGAGTTTATAACCAGCCACCAGGCCCTGGAGGCGGAGCTTCATAGAACCAGGGTGGAGCTTAGTCACCTCACCGATAAGTTTAGAAGGTTAAAAAATACACTATTAAAAAAAAACTTGAAAAAAAACTCCTGATGAATGGATTTGAAATTGTAATAATTTCTCTCTCTACATGTGTCTTTGTTAATTTTTTTCTAGATTACAAGACAACTATTCCTCCACACAACAGACCAACAACCTTCTAGAACATAAACTCCAGTCTGTGGTGAGCATCCATAATTCTTTTTCACCTCACTTCTCATGCAGGATGAAAAGTACGAAGGTTATGTTGGTTAGATTACAAGTACACTGTGGACCTGTGCAGCTCAACTGGCAGGGCATTGTACTAACCACTGCCGTGGTTATGGGTTTGATTCCCTCTGGGGCCTCCCATGCTAATTCATCCTCTTGTGCTATTGTAAGACATGGATAAAAGTGTTATTATGCATCTGCCTCAAGTCACAAGCTCTCAACTATGGATCCTTTACCTGGTAAAAGAAAAGCTAGTTTATTTATATAGCACCCTTCAAACTTAAGGGCAGGGTTACCAGACCTGGTATTATAGAGATCTTGTGTGTTCTGGTTGTGTGTGTTAGGCTGACCACATGGTGGGAGAGCGTGAGAGGCTGAACCATCGCATCACCACTCTGACAGATCAACTGGCCACCGCGACCCCTTCCCAGTTCGTGGACGGGCAAAACTATGACAAGCCCAAAGGCCCCAACCAGAACCATTCACTAGTCCCAGTCCCGGAGGAGGAGGAATCTGATTGGTCGGAGATGGGTGATGAAACGCCACGCCTGACGGGCTCCAACAGAGTCCAGGCCACGGCCGCCGGCTTCCTGCCCTGGACGGGCGAGGAGAGGCAGGGAGGAGGGTGGCCGGGCCAGAGGGACGGAGATGGAGACAGCGAGTCCGGCGGGGAGGAGTTCGTCAGGCGCCACCCAGGGGGGTCCCTCCACCTCCCCCATCTCCACTTTAACCTCCACCATGAGATGTTCCCCCTGCCCCGGGGCGATGGCTGCCCTGCCGCCTACAGGATAGTAACGGATGGCCACAGGGCCTCCTCCCCCATCCACCTCCGCTCAGCCAGCCTGGAGAAGATCCCCGGGGCGTGCCGCCACATGCAGCAGGAGCAGGAGCAGGAGCAGGAGGAGGAGGAGGAAGAGGAGGAGCTGACGAGAGGAACCGGGGACATGATGGACCTCGAGCGTCCGGGAGAGGAACAGCACTTGACGGAGGACCCGGACAACGAGATCCTCCACCACTGGAGGTCTTGGGCTGACGGTGACGTGGCTGTGGGGGGAAAAGCACAGGCCATTGGGGGGTTAGAGGTGGTGGATGATGGTGGTGGCCTGGATGGTCTGCGCTCGGCTCAGAGGATGCTCAACCACTTCGTCTGCGAGCTCCAGCATGGGGACGCAGAGAGGCCGGACAGGGCCGGGGTCAAGGGGTGGACAGGGGGGCTTCCGGAAGAAGTGTTGGGAGTAGAGCGGACAGAGCTGTAGGACTGTAACCCAAGCGATTCTGACCTTAGCACAGCCCTCATTTGCTGGACATACAGAAAATGCCACAAGACCAGCAGCTAAGTCGGGGGTTTGTGTATTGGTGTCTTGGTAATGCGGGCAAGGACTAGGGTGTTCCACTCTCAGCTGAAAGGTTGTGGGTTTGATCCTTAACCTGTAGGCATCCTTGAGCAAGGTGCCTAACCTTTACCTGCTCATTAATGACATGTTTGTTCTGATTCAGACTTATGGATTGATTTTGACTACGTCCTAACTAAACCTCCCTGTTGTATCTGTTCAATGCACACATAGCTTCACATAGCTTTGTGCGAAGTACACAAGCTACATGTCTGTCTGTCTGTCTGTTCAGGTGGTGTGAAGTCATTTGAGATACAGAGGCTTTCCCACGATGTTGTAAGTGGAGATTTATCACCACGTTCATCTGAATCTCACCTGTTCAACCTTGTCCAAAGGTTGGAGCTTTAATGGTGTATATATGATATATATGTAAATATAGATATCTAAATGTCAAACATTATAATTGCAATGTATTTAATAGTCAATGTATATTTACAGGCAAACACACATACACACACATGCACATACACACAAATATATGAATCTATGTATGTATGTATATTGTAAACTACATACATGTGTAAATCCCAGATTGCCTTTCCATTGTTTTCTATGTTCTTTTGAAAACCAGAAAAATAAAACCTTTATATTTATGTCAATTAGATATGTTTAATATCCAGATTGTAGTCATCGTAATCATTTAGTAAAATGTAGCACTATTATTATGGCCGGGTGTTGCAATCATTTATTTGTTATTTGTGTAATGTAAGGAACTTTATTTATTTAGTGACATGTTTATGGAGTCTGTCATTTCCTCTCTTTCATGCTGAATGTACAATAAATTCATGACATAAAGAGAAGTGTTTCCCTTCCTAAATATGAATGCAATCGTGTTCTGTACTGTTCTGACACTGTCGTGTGCACTGATGTGCAGCCAACTGCCAACTAACAACATTTATTGTTACATTCGCTCTAACTCACCAATGCACAACCACGGAATATCTATTAAATCAACACCTTGTTTTAATTAACGTTACACAATCCAAAATTAAGTGTTTGCTTTGGGGTATAGTAGCTACTGAGGTGCAGGTTGCCTGTCAAACAAAGGGTTGCCGGTTGGATTCTCGATTCTTCTAACTGCTACTGGTTGTTGGTCAGTTACGTGTGTATGAATGGATGAACAAATTAATTAATTACTCAATTGGTTAATTCATTGATGAATGGATGAATGTGAGGCACCAATTGTAAACCACTTCTTGTCACAGAAATACGATAATAATTAAATATGAAAATAATAAATGATCTCTATAAAGTACTATATAAATGCAGTCTGGTTACCAAATATATATACATTCATTAATAGTAGTAAGTAGGAGTCAGTGTTCATTAAAGGTAACTGCAGCTGAGTGAAAGTCCATGACAAGGGTGTAGCTTTAAAACGCCTCCAGAGGAGTTCAACTTTCCCTACTAATCCTCTCTGAAGTGTTAAGTGGGGATAATCCTTTCACCTTCTCTCTCCTGTACTCCACACTCCTCCTCCTCTCCTACGCTCTCTTGTCTGTTCACCTGAAACTGAGCAAACCAGCCATTTTGTCTTCTTCAAAGTGGACTTCTACCATCTGGATTTCTTGGTATTTTTTCATTAAACACACCATGTTTGGACTGACCAAATTAAAACTTTTTTTCTTACAATTATTCCTAAAATAATATGGAATTTGCCTGTCTTCCAATCTTGTTCCATTCAAAGATGTTCATTCCAAAATATTTGTCATTTGTCATACATCTGTGGGTTTTGTTTGTGTTTGAAGCTGGTTCAGTGGTTTGATACGTAGGCCTACATAGACCACAGTTATTAATATCAACATCCCATTAAAAAAACGTTCTCTCTCTCTCTCTCTCCTCACTCTCTCTCCTGTGTCCCCTGTCTCAGGTGAGCGGGAGAGCAGGTATGCTGAGCAGGCAAAGGCCTGGATTCACAGACCTCTTTAATAGGATCCCAGCGCATTATCACTAAGACCTTTCCACTCATCCCAGTGTGCCAAATCCAGTGTGCCAAACCCACTGTGTGGCACACTGGATCCAGCACAGCGCTTCTAGCGAGACCCCCCCTTTTTTAGGCTTTTTTTGGCACTTTTTGGGGCGACAAAAAAGGTGATCTTTAATGTAACGATTATAGCGATAATGGACCGAATATTGTCTGAGATTTACAAAAGTTTTGTATGTTTTGCAAGGATTTTCCTTGTATTTTTATCTTGTAATTTGTGCTAAATGTATTTTTTTTGTTCCACATCAACGTGTGCTTGGTAACCCATTTGGATATTAATCTTTTCGACAGTACGGATTATCATTTTTAGTCTGTCAGTCCAACTTCTACGACGGGCTGTCTTTAGTCAGTCCAACATGTACTACATGTTCTGCTTCCTCCACAGACCTAGCCCTCCACTTCCTCGCTCTCCTTCCCCTACTCCCCCGCTGGAATCGGCACCATGGTGGTGATGAAGATGAAGTTCCCCTTCCAGAAGAGGGTGAAGCTGGCCCAGGGCCTGTGGCTGCTGTCCTGGCTGGCCACGGTGGCTGGAGCCCTCACCTTCACCCTCGGGTGCATCCTCAAAACGGAGCTCCGCAGGAGGGCTGAGGTAGGCCTGCTTAATAAAGAACCACACAGTGAACTTTTTGTTGTTGAAGCTGCACAGTAATTTTTTTTTAACAATTCAAATATTTGAACTGCCTTAGCTCAATCAACCCATGGATCTCTACATTTGGTGCGGAGAAAAGACCAGAACATTGTATTTTATTTTCAGAAGTGACAGCCTTTGTGAGAAAGTGACATAGTGCAGCTTTAAAGATAAACTACAATAGTAAGAAAACAGAAAGAGTTCAAATGAAACAGATTGAATATAAATGTTCAAAATAAATGCATAACATTAATATTAATCCTAAATCAAAATCAACAAAAACTTGACATGACAAGATAATATAGAAAATCCAGTTTGTAAGATTCCGAGTCAACTGTCAAAGATGACAGTTGTTTTCAGACTATATGTTCCTCAGCTGAGTTTCAGTGTATGTGTAAGTATGTGTAAGTGTGCACGTGTGATGTCTAAGGTCGATAACAAATGGATGCTATTTCCTGCACCTGTCAAAAATCGAATTAATCGTTTTCTAATCAGTCAAGGTGTAACCTTACAGGCCAAGAAATGCATACATGAATAATTAAAATTGCTAAATGTACATTTTATTCGCCCATTAGTGGGCAGTTAGATAAGTAATCAGAGGACATTGGTCCTTTATTTGCCACACGGTCGACACTTCAACCACACACTGTGAGCGGCGACACACACACACAAACATGCAATTATTGGCGTCGCCGGTGGAATGCCTTCTCTGCGTTTATCCCATCCTGACCATCCTCCCCCAAAAAAGCCAGGAGCAGTGGGCAGCCATCAGTAAGGCGCCCGGGGACCAAGTCCAAGTGCTCAGTCCTGTTGTGGTCAGGGACAGGACCGAAGAGCAATCTGTTCTTCTGCATGTTTTTGTTGTGGGGGGAACCCGAGTGAACACGGGGAGAACATGCAAACTCCACACAGAAAGGCCCGGGAACCAGCCCCGACATGTTGCACCATGCGGGACTTGAACCCACAACCTTCTTGCTGTGAGGCAACAGTGCTACGCACTGAGCCACCGTGCCCTAAGA
>OMKP01084098.1:0-20432 GCA_900302375.1 Bathygadus melanobranchus | reverse complement strand
GGGTGTTGGATAATAAATATATAAAAATATAAACTTTAATAATAACCATTCAATTAATTGTTTTAATCCTCCAACCTCTGCAGCGCATCAGTCTGCTGCAGAGCGCATCAAATTAAAAATGGCTGATGAGGTGAAGGCGAAGATCTCTAGCGGAGGATACAGCATTGCCAACAACTCTTCCTCAAGAGCGAAATACATCTGGCTTTTGGTGTCATCCTACTTATGTGTACATTTATTAGTCTACATGAATATTATTCAATGGAATGGACGGCTTCATTTAGGCAAAATTGTATTTCCTGGATTAGGCTACCTTTGTTTTAAAATATATTATCTTAATTTCACACGTATGAACTGGCCCAAAATGATCACTTTAAACGTAGGCTACTTAATTAAGCCTAACAGAATTATTTAAACAACAGCTTGAAATTATTCCATCCCGCGCGTTTTGAGCCAAATACGCGGTTGATCACTGTACCGTGATTACTATGATCGGTTGATCACTGTACCGTGATTACTATGAGATGTTTTCGCTGCTCGTGGTTATTGTAGGATATGCGGGTTGCAGAACTAATTGGCCATATGTGCGGGTGGTGGGGTGTGTTCGGTATTGCACGTCGTGGGTGCGGGGCGGGAGCGGGTCTTAAAAATCAGACCCGTGCAGGACTCTGATCCTAGCTATCTTGTTGTTCGCCAGCAAGGGGAAAACCTAGCAATTATGAGTGCTTGAAACTTGTTCTATGCAAATCTTGCTGTCTTCAGCGATATAGGTTATAGGATATAGATTTATTGTACAAAGGCATTTGGACAAAAGCATCTGCTAAATGCCCTAAATGTAATGCTAGAAATCACGCATCGCCTTGCACATCTTGGACGCACAGTTACAATTATGTTGTTGTATTGTTGTATTATGATGATAAGTGTAAAGATGGTGTGTGTGCGTTTGTTTGTGTGTGTTTCCTTTGTGTGTGTGTGTGTGTTTCCAAGTGTCTCCTGAACACACAATCACCACAGGAAATACGGATTGCACTCGAGAATAATCCCCCGTCCCCAGAGACTAGTCATACTGCTGCCTTTTTAGCCAAGTGCAATATGTCCGTGACATGCGTTCCCTCATGCTAAAAGAAAAAAAATCTACATCATCATCCAAAGGCGAACGCATGCTAGCATGTGCGCGTTATATAGCATGTCGCTATAGCTCTGTCCCTGTAGGGACGCCTTGATCACTACGCTTGTGCATAGCGGGTGTTCTTGACAATATTGGAAACACATTGAAGAAGGAAAGCCAGTGGGTTTCTCAGGCCTGAAGAGGCCTGGGATACTCCTCCTCCTCCTCCTCCTCCTCCTTTAATGTCCAATAGGAACGCAGCGCCGACAAATTCAATGTCAACCACTGTTATCAAAAAGACGCCCCGCTTCACTAGCTTGGTTTTCCCACTCTTTCCCAACTGATTTCCGTCTGTTGTGAACATCATGAGGCCGAATCAATCAGAAAGCGCCATGTGTTCCGCTCCTCATTCGGCGGAACGTCAGTTCTCATGAGCGCTTATCCCAGAAGACCTCATTATGCTGCTAAATTTCCAATTATTTCAAAGACAAAAAAGCCCCACGTAAACCTGGCGAGTGGTGGGAACCCATCGAAGGCAGGAGGCGATGCCGCTCCACGTACACCTTGCTAGGGTGGAAGTGGGCCCGCGATCAAACGCTAGATTTCCCATTTCAAGTTTCAGGAAAAACAGCTCATGCTGTTTTCGCTTTGCTTGAGTATTATGGTGTGGATTAAAACCACCTGAAATGGACCAGAAACAGTGTATTCCCCTCTTTAAAATCTCTGATAATTCCTTGCATAACCAGGTATTGCTATATTCACTTTATATTTCCATATCTTTCATTAATTCCAGTGAATTCCACCTCACCAAAAGAAAACCCTGTTTTGCTTTGCTTATACACATTTCATGTGGTTTATCCGTCCTGAACTGGACATGTAATCAAACGTTATATTTCCTATTTTTTCAATGACACAATTCATTTCATAATCACAACACCAGCAAGCAGCCTCTCCCTCTTTCGACAAACGTGTCACTTTTTCTAAGTCGCTTTGGATAAAAGCATCTGCCAAATGCTCTAAATGTAAATGTTTTAACTCACTCAGAAGCAGATGAAGTGAATCTGTTGTCCCAGCGATTCAGTTCAGAGCTGTGGTGGAAGAGGTGGTGGTGGTGGTGGAGGTGGAGGAGGAGGTGGGGGAGACCACACAGAATCTAATGAAGCTGGAGCATTCCTGCGGGAGCATTGTGTTGTGTTATGAGGAGTCGTCTACCTTTTGTTTGTCAACCAATTACTGTCATATCTGTAGAGGATAGGGGTGTCATTAGGAAAATAAACAAGGGGGAAGACAGAGAGTGAAAGCATTGTATCCACTGAGACATTATATCAATAAAAATGAGATGAAGAATAGTTAAGATGAACAACAGAAAAATCCAGAGTAAAAGCATTATAAGCAGTGAGAAATGATAACAAAACAATAATTAAACAAAGAAAAAATAAGACTAATAAGAGTGGAGCATTGAGCAGAAAAATAAACACTTGCTTTGTATCTTGTGGGTAATGAACATAATTACAAAACAAATTAACCAATCACGCTCACACAAGATCACACAATCACACAAGCTCACACAATGCTAATGAGGTATATATCAACATTTCCGAGCTTGTCCTCACTGTTGGTATAATACCTTCCTCATCGGTAAGAGGGAAAAAAGTTGTTTTTAGAAGTAAAATCAAGAGTCATTACAATGGGCAGCCTCTTATCACTGCACTCTTTCAGCTATTAGGCATCCCTCAAGACACACACAAACATGACACAAAGGGAAATATATCCCCCCCAACACCAACACATCCAAACCCATCCGACTAACACCCACACTACACAATGGAAGGAATTATCCCCACTTGAGCTAACGAGCGCTTAACCTATACTAGGTTTAGGTCAACGAGAACATACATTCACAGCGCGCTCTGTCCAATTAAAGCAAAGTCTACATCGTCTGGGCTTGGCCCTGTACAGTACTGTGGTAACATTTCATGACAGGCTTCGCTGGAATGCAGAGCGCAACACCATTGATGAGAAACACGAATAAAGATTATTCTGTGAGAATAAAGAACATTCCGTGAGAACATAGTATTCTCTCTGGGGACTGAGATTGTATGTTCACTTTATTGTATATCTGATGGTAATTAGATATATTAATTTGGTCTGATTATTATTATTTGTATTATGTTCAATTTGTACATTTATAGCCTCTCCAAAACACAAAGTGTATATATGAAACTTGTTCTATTGACCTGGCAATCAGGAGGGCTTGAAACTTGTTCTATTCTAAATTGTACTTTACTATCAGCGATATATTGTTGTTTACCTCTTTCGATAAATGTATGTAGCAAACCTCGCCGCCACATAAGTGGCTTCTTAAAGGTTCCCCCAAACAGCAAGGACACAGGAAGGTGGCGAAGAATCCGGTTTATTGCAAAGTTTGATAAATGAAATGAACAGGGCAGGTGGTACCAATGCTAGCGCTCTCCTGAGTGTGTGTGGTGGTGGCTGCTGGTTTAACCTGTGGGCCTTGATTAGGCAATGGCCCACAGGTGTGCAGCCTCACCCAGCCAAACCAATCAATCAGCCTGACTCTGGCTAGGTGAGACTGCTTAAACCAGCCACCAACCACACACATGCCACAATGTACTTTTTGTAAGTCGCTTTGGATAAAAGCGTCTACCAATGCCCTAAATGTAAATGTAATATATGTAATATATAAAACTAAATAAACAAAGCCTGCTCTAGCGGATTACATCTAGGTTATTCATGGGTTCATAAGATAATATCTACATAATATCTACTGAAGGCCGATATAAAATGTAATACATACTATTCAGTGTTGATTGTTGTTAGAAATGCATTAAAGTGGTTGTACAGGCGGTGGCCCACTCAGACCAGCATACGCTCTATGCAGTGTGCACTTCACACCAGTCCTGACATTATTGTTCGTCCTTGCCACTGGTTTACACACCGCCATGTCATGTGTAGCCTCTGGTGCAATTCCCTGAAATAGAATAATTCGGAGAAATTAATTTACAAAAGTCAATACTCCAACATCATTGAGTGCAACAAATATGAATATACTAATATCTGACCTGTGTCCTTAGCCGGTGCCAGGTCTGCAGTGAGCTGGTGCGTTAAGAGGCGATCTTAAAGCACATGATACTGTAGTGAGCAGTTTGAAGCCAGTATGTGATGGCATAGTGCTTTCCAGCAGAGCAAGAACATGAAGTGTAACCCATAAATAGAGACACAATGAGCGTAAATATGTTGTTGCGGCACAACCTAGTCATGTCATTATACCTCCAAAGAGTAATGGAATATAAACCGAAGGATTAGTGTATAAGCTTTGAAACGTATTTTTATTTTGACCACACAGAATCTTTCTCAGACTTTATTGTCCTCAAAACAACTGTTACAGACTACAAATGTCTGGGTGGTCCAGTTGACGTGTTGATCACTAGTCCTAACGTGGAGTGTGCAGGAAAGGGAAAACTGAAGAAAGGAACAGAAGGAGATGGACTGGTTTCCACATTACAGAGAAACAATCAAGGTGGGTTAGCCTACCGAGAGAGCGGGCTAGAGAGCGGGCTAGTCAAAGCAGGCCTGGCCAGCGTCGATTGTTGCTCCTGTGAGCGGCGAGTCCTGTCTTCATTCAGTTCAGTTTAAATAAAACGGAGCGGGTTCCCAACACAAATGTTCAGGGGTTGGTTGGATGGATGTCGCTGTAGCAGGGTTTTTTTTTTTGTAGCACGCCACCATCTGCCTTTTAAAACGTGTCTTTATCCCACACAGCTGATTCTCCTCCAATAGGAAGGTCCAGTGAACGTGTGCGTACATCGCAGTGGCACAACAGACAGCCTAACCCCTATTATTTCTCATTGAAAACCATGTCCATACAAAGTATGACAGAAAAGAAAAACAGGAAAAGAGGAAATATAACCCCCGTCACTCCTAAAACAACCCACTTCTGTTTTTAAAGGTACGTACAAAGCTGTCTTTTGGAGTTTAGCTACACAAAATCATTGACATCAGACTGAGAAACACACTGAACTACAGTGGAACTTCGAGTCTCTGCAATCGCAGCAAAACACATCAAAAAGAAAACTCTAATCATAATGTTAGAGAAGTATTGATGTGCGAAACCTGAAGGTAATGAGCCTCCTCCTGTTTCTTCATTGACCTGTGACATCGTCCTCTCACTGTCACCAAACCATCGTCTACTACATTCAAGACTTGTGTTCCAATACAATGTTTGGGAGAAATGGCGCAACACGACTACGTGGCTAATTACCCTCATAATCAAACAGGTGCCGTTCAATGAAGAAGAATTTGTGGCCTTTATTAAGTTTGGAATGTGTCTGCAAGTCGTTGTACATCATCTACTTGTATTTGTGGCAGATGTACAAGGGACTGGGTGAATGCCATGCTCCGGACCGGAAATAACAACCTGCTTCGAGAACACAAGTGGTTAAATATACTGGCAAAGACATGGTAGGTATACTACCGTGCAAAGGCAAAAGGCTGTCAAATTGTAAATAGTGGGCGGCAATAATTACGGTTCTCGGTTTGTTTTTGCTGCCCTTTGGAGAGCGAAGGAAACTAATACTTTCCTGTCTAAACTTTCCAGGTATATTCAGAAGCAGGCAATAATTAAATTACAACGGGGAAATATTTGATTAAATGTGTGGCCTGCCTCTCGGTGTGTTTTATTACTAGCAGAGTCAGGCATGGAGAAAACATTGCCTGCCTCTCTCCTCTCGTCACACACAATTCACCGAGCGTACTATCTCTGGACTACCTCCACCACCACCACCACCGGGACAGACAGGGCACTACAAATTGATTTATTTTAGTCGACACTTGACATGTCAGAAGAATTTCACTGTCCAGAATGACCCTGCCTTATACAGTGCATTTGATGAGTACAACCTTTTTGACGTTGAGAGGTAGCTTTAGCTGAAGCTCAACTACTACTATACTGTCAAAATAACCACTAACCCCCTGCACTACAATACAACCAGTAATTAGTTATGTTCCTATTGATATGATAACCAACAATATAAATATATTGTTACACACCTCTGAATAGGAAACCCCCAATAATGTGTGAGAAAAAATACCAAAGATGAATGCAATGATTTGCAGTGACATTTATTACAGCATGATAATATCTGTTAACCCTCTAAATTTGTATTATTAATAACACTCTGTGATCTGTGATCTAATCAGGATTTTAAGTCACTGAGGTGTAGAGCCACCACTGTGTGCTCGCGTTGTAGGAGTTCATATTAATCCGCACTGCAAAATTAAAATGGAAATAGTTTAATGTACTATATCTATCTATCTATCTATCTATATATATATATATATATATATCCCAGTGGAACAGCAGTCTGCACGATTCAACCACGTTATCCACATCTTTCAAACGTATTACGCGGCAAACCACAGTATCGTACAATATTAAATAAATGAGTAACAATACAATACTAGCACTAGTATCAAACGAATTGTTCATGGATCACGTTTAATGTACTTACTCAAGAAACCGTCTCTCCGCCTGCTTCGTGATGCTAATTAGCCTAGCTATAAGCTAACACCCTAAACGGCCAGGTTAAAACAACAACCCTGAATAGACTTGGACAACAGGCACAGGCTATGCTGGACTTTTCGAACAGGGAACGAGTTACAAGTCATATATGGAAGTGTAGTAATGTGAAATAAATTATTACAGTGCCGTTTTTGACTTTCCCACGCCACTCAAACCTTGACACAGGAACCAAGGCAGTTGTTAAAAAAATAAAGCTACATATCCGAATATGTCGCTTTTTATTTTCATCCAAATAAAAATGTTAAACAAATGTGTGCAAACATGTACATTGTTATAATACTATAGTATGGAAAAGTGCAGCATAGTATATACATTTTTAACCAAAATATCAACCATATATTTTCAAGGGAACTACAAAAGTGCTACTACTACTGCTACTACTAGGCCTATTACTGCTACTTTATCATAACAATGTGCTTTCTCTGAGATAGCCGGCCTATTATGCACTAATAAATGATCAACTCTGGTTGACTGTACAAACTCTGGTGTACCAGTCTGGAGTTCATCTATCTATTAGGGGCCTCTTTATATTCAGCCTACTGGGCTGATCATGTTGTGGCTCCAGGAGCATTTTGTTGTGGATTAAAGTGATCACATCACTACTGCTTGTCAGCACCAGCACATAGGACCCCCCCTCACCCCACCCATGCAACTTTTGAAGGCTATGTAGGTCATCTGCTCCGCTAACGGTGGCATTTCGAAAAACCTTGATTTGTACAGTCTCTCTCTTTCTGTTTTTATCTCTCTCTCCATCTGTTGTTCTCTTCCCCTCCCTCACTCTCTTTCTCTAAGTGTCTCTCTTTATTTCCCTCTCTTCCTCGTGATGATTAGTTACCGTCGAGGTGATGTTTCAAAAGGACCTGCTAATCAAGGAGTTTATTTCAATGACGAATGCTTCATGGAATCCAAATTAAATCGCAATTGTGTGGTTATTTATGAATAGACATCATGAAAGAACTGGTCTCGAACGCACAAAATATACCTTCTCACAAAAACTGCCATGGCCAGGGTGCACTTGAATAAATTCAACGTGTACCCAAATAAACTTCGCCTTCCTCATATTAATATCCCAGGAATTTGAACGGGGTACTTCAACAATGGCACCTTTTGCATTTGAAAAAGGATTGTCTGTTTGATCTTTTTTAATATTTCTCAGACTCACCTTCAGATACTATGAAGTCACAAGCATTTAGAATATGCAAAGCCCCTCTTTCATGAGCTCATGGTCGGGTAGGGAGAGCTCCTGGGCCTCCACTCCTCTCAGAAGTCTTTGACCTTAGCTTCTCTAAAGAGTATCTCTCACTCTCTCTCTCTCTCTCACTCACTCACTGACTCACTCTCACACACACACACACAATCTAGCTCTCTCTCTCTATGCTTACTCTGGAGGACCTGGCGGGCGTAACGTGCACTAGACCCTCAGCCTTGCACACACACACACACACACACACACACACACACACAGGGTCCTGACACCCACACCCACATGCACGCACACGCACACACTGATGCAATGCTGTGCACCCATCGTTCTCACTGATAAAGCTCTGATGGAATGTGCACAGAATCACACACACACACCCCAAACCCCAAAGATATAGATAGAAATGGATGGAAAAGCAAAAAATACTTACTAACATATGCAGGGGTTGCACCACATCCAACACTGATACGCAAAAGGAACTGTCCAATTAAAATTGTTTTGGCATGTATGCAGATGATGTCAACAACTCTTGTTGTTGAAAAAGACGAGGAGAAAAATTGGGAAACCAGGGGAGGGGAAAGGGGAAAAAAGGTCATGGAGATAAAGAGCCAAAGGTCTGTTGGGTGATTAATTCAAAACCTCAGGGGCGATGTCTTTAAACATACATCCCGGGAGAGCCAATGAGCTATTGCATTCTCCTTATCACATGTAACACATGGGGAGAGAGGTTGTGATACATGGTCGCTCCATTCCGAAGTGACAACATGTGACTTGCCGTGTGACTTCCCACGTGACGTTTTGTCACCCTTTTCAGCAAGTCAAGTCAATGTGTTTTGCATTATCACATACTGTACAACACACGTACAGTTCTATAAATACAATTGACTTAATCACAGTTATAGTCTCTATTGTCTTCGTAGGCTGACATTAGGTGACAGCCCCTAAGTCGTCTAAAGGTCAAGAACAGTACATAATGTTCTTTGTGGAGCGACTTGTTTTACTTGCATCACCCGTTTTGATGCTGTAATTACATTTTTAAAAACTCTCCACCACTTGAATCTTCAGCTTCTCTCAAATTAGCATCTCGTTTCCACCACACTTTGTGCTATTTTTAATGTTTCACGTTTCATTAAACCCTCTCCCCGCTCCTGGCTTTCATTTCCGCCTCTCTGAATCCGCAAAACACACCTTTCGATAAAACGCTGGTGCAACATCCAAGCATTTCTTCTGGAATTGGACATACATCATCAGGAGGGCAAGCTGAATATGTGTTGTGAACAAATGTGACTAAACTGCATAAACTGGCAGGGGCATCGCAGACAGGTCCTGTTTTGTGTGCGATGCCAAATTAAGTGTACATTTGATGCAGTTGTGGGGATCCAACCATACTTTGCAATCATCTGAAATAATATAAAAACACTAGTGCCCTGATTGCCATGTGCCACTGTGCCAACTGTCGATTTGTTTTCCCAGCCTTGCCTTAGTGGAATCCAGGACGTGGTCACCATGAAGATTGACCCCATCCCCATCATCTCTGCCTGCAGCTGTATTTGATAAAGCGTTTCTATTTATACTATTTCCATTTAGTCATGTAGTAGATGCGTTTATGCCAAACGGGACTTAGAGTGAATTCAGATGCAGGTCACGAAGAAGCAGGTAGGGGTTAGGGCATCTTGTTCTGTTTGGGGGAGTCAAACGGCCGAGCTACTACACTATCCTGTCTCGTACATTCAAATATATATTCTCACATGGCCGTATAGGCTACCATTCCCCTCATTGCAAGACATTTATTCCTTTGAGCGTCAGCTGTTTCAGATGTTGACATGGAAGCCGTATGCTTAATTACATGAGTCATGAAGATGGGAGGAGAACAACATCTTCTGTTCTAATCTATTGCTGGAGTTTCACACAAACCACATTAACCATTAGGGGTCAAAAGCATTGGCTTCAGATTCAATGGGACTTTTAATTACACGCAGCTAAACAGGCTAAACCAATTAGAGCTAGCAAATGATTTCCCAGTGTTGGCAGAGTTGCAGACCTCCAATATGGAGCATATGGACATGAATGTGTTGTCGTGGTTGTTTGTTACCTATGTTGTTTTTTTGTTATTTTGAGAACATAAATGTGGGATGAACAATACTGCTTTATTGAATATCAGTAAAATATATTTTTCCTTCAGCCAGAAGAAAAGAAATCAATAGCCTACAATTGCCTGTCGTTCTATTTGGTTGACGTCTTAGTATGTTATTTACAATTTTTGGAATCACTGCCCTCTGGGAAAGGTTCATTGGCATATTAGGTTAATGTAAATGTTCTCTGTAGGTATAGCGATTATCCGTATGTATGCGTTGTTTAACTTGTGACTTAAACACCAGTTTTACTAACCTCTTCTACAGAAAGGTCAGTTGCCGACTTTAACATCATTTAGTTTTTTTACTAGGTGACAAACACTACTGATTTTAAATAAAAATAAATTGCATAAATCGCTAGAGAAAGAGACAAAGCAAAATCATGAAATCATATACAGTCTGGGTTATCCCCTCTTCGCCTGCGTAACTGCTATGCGTTGATGTGATGAAACAAATATTAATAAATACTACTACTATAGGCAGGAGAATGATGACTTAACCCCAGAGAACGAGGGATAGGGAGAAGGGAGAGGGAAAAAAAAGACCACCGTTGTAGAAGAGAAGAGAGGAGAGGGTGGGATGTCAGGGGGAAGGGGAGCGGTGTCGCAGTGCAAGGGTCGGTAAAATATTCATGGTCTTCCCTCCCTGTCGGCTCTGACCCCCTCTCCCCCCGTCAGCACTTCTGGAACAGTTTGAGCCCCCGATGGCGGACAAGGTGGGTGGGTGGAGGGGGGGCAGACATGGCAGGGCACGGTTAAGCTTGGGGTGACGGTCCGTTGTGCTTACTAAACAGACAGCTTTTTAAAAGATGGACACAGAATCTACAGCTGATGTAATTCGTTCCATTTTCTGACGTTAGGGTGCCATGGTGTCACCCAGGGAATATGCAGAGATTTGCTGAAATGTGAGATACTTTTTGACTGTGTAGTTATTTTACTATTTATTTGAGCTGACACTGTTTTCCAAAGCAACAGTGAATTGCGATTCAGTTCGTTAAGAAGAGAAGGTTCCAGGTTACAGGTGGCTACAGGTTACATTTGGTTACATTTGGGATCGAACCCAGCGGCAGCACTAGCTCAGGAGGTAGAGACGGTTGTCTGGCAACCAGAAGGTTGCTGGTCGAATCCCCGGCTCCGCCTACCTAATTGTCGAGGTGTCCCTGAGCAAGACACCTGCTCCTGACGAGCTGGTTGTTACCTTGCACGGTTGACACCGCCGTCGGTGTATGAATGGGTGAATGTGAGGCAATGTAAAGTGCTTTGGATAAAAGCGCTATATAAATAACCCATTTACCATTTTTATTTATTTACATTTCATCAAACACCCAAGACTATCTGGCCCCAGATATGGCATGGGTTGAGTTAAGAAATCAATGTCAATTTCAGGTCATTCGTTTAGTTTGAATATTGATCTTAGACGGTTAGGAATCGTTTTGATGTGTCTCAAAACGGAACATTCAAAAACTTTGCAACTTCCAGAAGCTATAAAAGTTATATTGTTATTCTTTGTTCTTTGTTTATTCTTTGACGTTATCTCACTTTAAACAGGACAATCTTGTGGGGGGTAGGGGGCTGGTGCTTTCTGTCCATATCAAGTGTTTCAAATATTATTTCTTTCAATATGCAATCTATTATAGGCTGATACTGATAATGATCATCAACAGCAGACATTTTTGCATATTAACAGAGTGGCGTGGGATGGAATTTGTAAGGAAATACAGAAAAAACATCGGTACATGGCAATTTCACAACATGTACTGATGACCCATTTTGGCCATTATGGCTGATGAAGTTTGCTGACCAAAATATCAATGCACCCCAATGCACATCCGAAACTAGGCTGTTCTGGGCCACGAACATGACAGCTAATATCCACCGTTAAAGAAAACAAACGATCAAAATAGTGCACATTTGTGAAAAGTTTATCCCATGACACGTTCAATTTAGGGATTGGATTGCTTCCCTTTTTTTCTCACTGAGTAATGGGGACAAACAGTGGTCCGTTATACACCGAGGTTGTCATCCATGCCTTGAATTTATTTCCCACTTGTCCTGCTGTGTGTTGAATCATAAACAACTAGACTAATGACCTGCACCAAGGCCATCCTCACTGCAAATTGTGTACACGCAATGTGCACAGGGATGGAAAAGAAGAGCGTACACTATGTCACATATATCCACTCGTATGGATTTCAGGGTTTTATTGAGCAATAAAAAATATACACCAAGGAAAATATCATTTCCCCCTTTTTTTTTTTTTTGCCTTATTGTTGCTTTTTTATTATCGTAAAATCTGAGTTAGTCCGTTCCGGGCGAACAACTTCCATGATCCAAAGCAACGACACGGAGAGAAAAAAAACTGGAGGCCAGTCAGTTCAGTATTGACGGTGTGGAAAGTAGAACAACGGGATTGTTTTTCAAATCCCCTCCAGTTCCTTGTTCATACAGTTTTCATTATTTCCTCTTGAGTCCTGAAAGAAAATATGTTGTTTTTTTTGTTCTTTTTAAACTGATTTGGTTTGAACGGACGGAGGAGGAGCAGAAGGAGGAGGGCAGTTGAACGGGTGGGTGGGTGGAGTCCGATCGAAAGGGCTAGGTCTCCCCCCCTTTCGTTTCCACCGCTGCTGATGCCGCCGCCGCCGTAGCCACCGCCACCGCCTCGCCGTACAGTCCCGCCAGCCCCTGGAACTGCGGCCCCCAGTCTTCCAGGTAGTCGTACTCGCCCTCGCCCCCCTCTTCCAAGCGCGTCCCGGCGGGGGAGTCCAGGGAGCTGATGGAGCCCGCCGGCGAGCCCTGGCCCTCGTACGCGTACGTCTGCAGCGAGTCGTACGGCGGCACGCTGCCGTCCAGGTCCGCCTCCACCAGTTTCTGTTTGATGAACTTGTGGACGTCGGCCGCGTCCAGCCGCTCCTCCTCCAGGTCTAGCTCCTCCCGCTCTTCCTCCTCCTCCTGTGAGAGGCTGCGTGACGTGCCTCCCGCCCGCAGCGGCCGGTGGTGGTGGTGGTGGTGCCGGCGGCGCTGTCTGGACTCAGGCCGGACGTCCCGCCGGAACTTGAGCTCCTCGGCGCCGGCTGGGTTGCGCAGCGCGGCGATGTCAAAGGCCTCAGTGTCCTCCTCGCCGCCACCCTCGTCGTCGTAGGTGACCACGTTCTCCCGCACGTCCTCCTCCGAGATGATCAGCGGCTCCTTCTTGCTGCGCCACAGCGTGATGAAGAGCACCACGATGGCTGGGGAGAGGAAGAGGAAGATACAACTCTGTTACTATTTACTATTTATCGTTTACACTTTCATGCAAAGCGAGTTACAGTGAATTTGGATACAGGTGATGAAGGAGCAGGTAGGGGGTTAGTTAGGCATCTTGCTCAAGGATCCCATACAGGTTAGGATATAGGATACAGGTTAGGATGCAGGATACAGGTTAGGATAAGGAATTGGGGATCAGACCCAATCAAACATGTAGCCACTACACTATACTGTCCCCTATCCAATTATTAATACCCAAAGGGCAGGGTCCAACATGAATACCTGTCACCAGCCAGTTTCATATTAAAACAATTGCTTGGTAGATTTTTCAACTCCCTCAGGTAAAAAGACATGATTCTGAAAGGTAATTTTGTGCCCTGCCAAAGGGAACGGCTGGTGTCACATCAGCTATAACAACAATGCAAATAAAACAAGGGAAGATAAGTGTACAAAAAGGGTAACAGAGTAAGGACACACACTAGAGAGATAGACCGTTTGATAGAGATAGAGAGGGAGAGTGTTATATGTATTTATATCACAGAGTGATATAAATATATATAGAAAGATATCGAACACAACCGTTCACTATTGCGCCATTAAATCAAAACGCAACAAAACAAATCAGGCCGATAACGCAGCGACCATGTGGGGGGTAAAATGTCAGGGACAAATGTTTACCGCTAATGTCGTTCACCACACGCTAATTCATAGCTCATGATAGATTAACACGTCTTGGTTCATAAACAGCTAACCAGATGAGCGCCAAAACATCAGCCCGAGAATTTCTTTACGAGCATATTTATCCGGGTTTTTTTCCACCAGGACGCTAAAGCTAACCAAGCGCTACCAAGCTGTAAATCAGCGGTACACATTAGCAGTCATTAGCATCGACTGTTGATGGCTTGATGAGAGCACCCGTGCGATTGTACGTGGATAAGATTTAGCCCCACACTTATCGCAAAAATATACAATAATACAGTTGAGAGAAAAAAGCAAACTCATCTGCTCGTGTCATGTGGCGGGAAAATGTTTTTCCAATGTCTTTTTCTAAACATGTTTTTATGGGCAAAGTAAAGGCAGACAGGAAAGTGGGTTGAAAGAGAACGGGAATGAGATATAGGTCGCTATAATGCATATTGTTAAACTGTTAAATATAGCCCATACTGGAGTCTAACTCTAGTACCACTGCTGTATGTACCATATATATACTGTATATACTATGTATATCTACTATCACTACCTCACTCAACTGTATCTCAGTCTTCCAACCAGCGATGGTTTGGTTCCTGATCTGGCTGTTGTGCGGCTCTTTTTCCCTGTGTAGCCCCCTTCCTTCTATGTTATTTTAAATGTAGACATTTTTCAACTCTTTATATTTTATTTACATTGCAAACTTGCACAGTCTGCCGCTGCTTCCGTCCCTCATTTCACTGCTTCTGTGCACGGTGTATTGGCATGTGACAAATAAAACTTTGAATCTTGAATCTTGTCCACTTAGTTAGCACACTAGCGGGTTGAGGCAAAAACACGTATTACAAGTATTTCCAGAGGAAATGCAGCATGACAGCCTGATATCAGACAGAATTGTCAACTCGTAACACTCTGGTTCCATCTTCAGCCAGACATTGCCTCCACTCTTCTGTGGGGGAGCGGGATTCGATTTTCCCTCACCAATCACTAGAGACCAATGATGCGTAGCCATGCCAACATACTGGTTTTGCAAGGGTTTTAAGAGTGGAGGGAAGTAAACACAAGGTACGATATGAGCCGACATTAACAAGACATCTACAGTATGTAAAACACTGTAGAGGCCGCGCCCTAAGAGGGGCCGGCCTCATTAGTGAGGGTTAGGGCCCCCTGGGACATGTTTTGGTTGTTGTTCTTAATGTGTTGTGTGTTGAGTGTTTATGTTCATGAGGTTTAGGTGTTGTGTCGTGTGTGTGTAGTTGTGATGTCACCCTTGCCGATACTGTTGTGACGGATAGTGACCTTCCGTCCTTGTTCATTGTTTATTGCTTAGTTATTTCTGAAAACGCATGCTCGCCACAATACATTTGTTAACCAAGGGGTCATATCAAATTCAGTCATTCATCATTATTCAGCAGAGCCCGTTAAGTAAAAGTTGTCAGGGTAATTCCCCCATGTAGGCCCGGTGTCTATTCTGGGAGGATTTGTATGAAATATTTTCAACTACATGTCAGGGTTGAAATTTCTCAAATTATTTGAACCAAAATGACAATCAGAGCCATTGTCAGCAGCTTGACGGTGGCATTCGTTCCGCCCCTGGCGCTGATTGGCTAATTGTTAGTCCCCCCCACGGCGCTCATTGGATAATCGCTTTTTCAACCGAGAAATTGCTGTTTCATGTCACGATGCCAGACCAGAATCAATCACCTCAGTGGAGTGGGGGATACAAAGGTCTGGAGCAGGCATGAAGCTGCGGTACACATCACCCAATAAGAGGCTTGTGCTAGCGCTTTCTGAGCAACTAAAGAAACCATGCATTTAAGTGATATTTCATGACACGGGGCACCTTGGACGCTAGCTCGTTATGCTTCCTGAGTTGGCGGTGGCTTTGCTACAAAGTTGTTAGCGCTAACATAAATTGGCTCAAATGAGTACTGCCAGGTAGCATATTTTTTACTGGAACGCAATTTCCAAAGAGTTAATTATGTCACATTAGCCGAAATGACCTTGATATATTAATGCTCCGCCGCACGTTTTTTTAGCACTGTCACATTATTTTCGCAATTTCATTACCCAGTTTATTCATAGTGGCTATAATAATGCTAATGCTAGCCGCAGTGCTAAGACTCAAGCTAATAATGATGGGCGGGTGGCTGGGATTACAGAGATCATGATGAGATAAGAGATTTTTCGTCTCAGTCCTTTGTGCTAAATTAAGGTCTGAGGGAGCACACAGCTCTGACACGATTTCTACCTCATACACAAGGTGAGAGCTCTTTCTCTCGCCTGCGAACCTGAACACCCCCAGCAGTTTGCTGGTAGAAGGAGATTTAATATGAAGGGAGAGAGGGGAGAGAGATAAGGAGAGAGAGTGGGAGAAAGATATATGGAGAGAGAGAGAGGGAAGGGAGCTATATAGGAAGAGCGAGAGAGAGACCTCGACAGGGAAAATAAGGAGGAAAAAGCAAGGTGTAGGGGTTCTGACGAAAAGGTTAAAGCTTTCACGTCATGATGGATGGAAACTATGAATGAATTTTTCATGAGATTCATATTTCCTGTAATGTGGGCTTTAGTTCTACAGAGGATGCAAAAAGCAAAGACAGGTGTCTAACAGTCGCACACCTGCGTGTCCACGCTAAACGCTACCCGAAAGAATTGTTAACTGACCTTATTTTTTGGGTCTTTTTCTGGAGACCCCTTTCCGTTATTTTTAGGATGAGCAATAACAGAATGATTCCCATTGCTCCATACATAATTAATGCTAGTAATGCTAGCAATACTCAATATCCTGTTTCTAAGCAACCAATCATGCTATACTCGGCAATCGCTTCAATGGGCAGATTTATTGATCAATCCATCTCAGTAAATTGGGCACACAATACCCACTGTCGTCTTTTTCTGTCTTCGTTGTTGAAACTCTACACTTGGAAATGATCATTCATCAGTGACAATACAGTTATCAACGGATTGCAATACATTTCAGAACCTCACAATCACTACATCTTAGAATATGATATATATTCTAAATGATGGTCTGATATATTACATCATATGATCCACATAAACCTATATTTTTGCAACTTTCACAATCTCTCTATCACTCAATAAACCACTTATACACTTATAGAGGGAGCAGCAACCAAGTGATTGATTTAAAATGTGGTCTATTATCTCTAGGTGGATTCATGAGACTTCAATCAGACTCAGACTCTCCGTTTTCCTATGAACTGTGAAATTAACCGGCCAATTATGCAATTATGGGGGTGTACTGATAGGTCAGAAAGGACCCAGAGAAAAGGCGATAAATGACGGTCAATACAAGCAGTGAGTGGCCGTTTACTGTGTCCATACATAACTGTCAAACACCGCCCGGTTCGACAGTATTCTTTCTGGCGTATGGATATGCTCGATAGCAACCTAGTATAATCCAAGCACACCTTCTCTGGCCTACTGCTGGCCATGCTTTAGTTTTGCCGTTGACTATAAAAAGGCAATTCGACATCTCACCTCAGAATACAGTCAACCCTAAAATAAACCGAAAGACAAACTAAAGCGCTAAACAAGAACAAACACAAGTGAATCGGGATGACAGGCAGGGAAAAACTAAACAATAGCCTTAAATCCCAAGCCATTTGCTATGCACATAGGACGATGTTTTTGACGTGACTTGTGTGCCTGTTTGCTAACAAGTGGACATCTCAAGTTCTCTCAACGCCCACTCCTGTAATCTGCGTGACATCCTGTCCACACCTTGTGGACAGGATGTCTCTTTCTTTATCTTGTTTTCTTTCTTTCTCTCTCTATTTTTTGGATTTTGTTCCCTCTTTCTGTATTTTGCTCTTCCTTTCTTTCTGTATTTTGCTCCTCCTTTCTTTCTGTATTTTGCTCTTCCTTTCTTTCTGTATTTTGCTCTTCCTTTCTTTCTGTATTTTGCTCTTCCTTACTTTCCTCTCACTATCTGTCCCCCATTGTATATTGTATGCTCCCTTCTCTCTCTCTCTCTCTCTCTCTCTCTCTCTCCCCATGCTCTGTCTATCTCTCTCCTTCTCTCTGCACTCTAAGTCAGTACTGCTGCCAGAGAGAGAGAGAGAGAGAGAGAGTGTGATAGAGAGTCAGCGAGCGAGAGAGAATTACATGCTCCAGACGTTGACATCCAAAGCCAATCAATGAGAAACAAGTGTGTGTGCGTGTGTGTGTGAACGTTGTAATTGTGTGTGTATATGTGCAAGCGTGTCATAGTGAGTGTCTACATCTTCTGTGTGAGCGTGTGACTGTGTGTGTGTGTGGAGGATGGGGGGCTGTGCATTAATTGCCCACTTCTCTCGTCTGCTGGTGTCACTGTGTTGTTTGGTTGCCACATTTGTTTATGACATGCAAACAGTGCTCTCAAACAACAGCACAATAACACACACACACATGCGCACGCACGCACACGCACATACACACACACATACAGACTGTGACACGCTCACACATAAGTTGTAGATGCACACTAAAACTTGCACGCTCACATGCTTGCATGCTCACACAAAATAATTAAGACACACACTCACACACACACACACACACACACACACACACACACACACACACACACAAACACACACACATACATATCATGCCCCAGTTTAGGCCCAACAAGAGACTGTTTACTTTGGCCAACTTTAATGAGTTGCATTTGATCTTCAACTACACTGTGTGTGTGTGTGTGTGTGTGTGTGTGCGTGCGCGTGTGTGTGTCAGCAATGACTGGGGATGGAAAAGGAGGAGCAGGAGACGAGAAGACAGAAAAGGAGGAGGAGAGAAGAGAGTGTGGAGAAACAGGAAGTAGAGGAGGAGGAAGAGGCGATGATCAAAGCAACAACTTCATCCTTAAGTCTCCTTCAAGTAATAATACGACAAAAACTTTTTATTCCAAGTTAACAACAAGGAAAATGTACTGGCCAGACATTTTCGGCCCATTAGGGTTGCATCGGCATAGTCCTGTCCAATAAATCACCCTTTTAAGGGGGGGTTTCTCTTATCCTACTACCATTGTGTTTTCCCCCGGCCTAGCAACCCAATAGGCTTCAAACTTTCTCAGAAGCATGTTCCGTACTCGGATACTTCTGTGCTTATTTACACGGTCTGTCCACTTTTTAACACGTCACCTGAAATGTCTCGTCTCTATTCCTTAACAACGCCACTCTTGTTTCAGCGCTAATCCTGCGCCGCTAAGCCGCCCTGCTAACACCACGCCCCACTAACACCGTGCCATCTTCCTACTTTGTGTTACTGTCTTTATGTTACTTT
This sequence comes from Bathygadus melanobranchus, assembly GCA_900302375.1. Classification (NCBI taxonomy): domain Eukaryota; kingdom Metazoa; phylum Chordata; class Actinopteri; order Gadiformes; family Macrouridae; genus Bathygadus; species Bathygadus melanobranchus. Next base: position 1,168 of record OMKP01084098.1, on the reverse strand, counting down.
CCATTTGCTAGCCCTAACTCCTCCTCGCCCCCACCGCATTCTCCCCCTCACGTCTCTCGTTCAAACCTCATTCTCCTGCTGCTCTTCTTCAGTCAGCAACCTAACCTGTAGGCCTCCTTGAGCAAGATGCCCTTACCCCCTACCTGCTCCTTAAATACATTAAAAAAACATCTGCTAAAATGACGCAACGCCAAACACACAACACAAAATGGCGACACGCACACACACACCCCCTCCTCTCCACCTACCGAGCAGTATGACGACACACAGCAGGATGGCAACCAGGGCGCCGGTGCTGAGACCGGCAGACGTCAGGAAGGCCTCGTCCTGGCAGGTGCGGGCGCGCCCCTGGCCGCGGCACGGACACACGCGCAGGGTGAGGGTGCTGGTGCCGCTGAGGGTGGGCTCCCCGCCGTCCCACACCACCACGGCCAGGAGGTAGAGCTCCTGGGTCAGATGGCTGAAGCGTCTGCGACGCGCCACAATGCTGGCTGTGCTGTCTGGCGGGGAGGAGGGGGCAAGGAGAAGAAGACATGGTGAGTACATGAATGAAACGGGTGCCGTTGCTCTCACAGTATTGTAACACACATTTGATGAAAAGTAAATGAATAAATACAATTTCAAAGTCCATGTTCCCTCCAAAAACAGGGGATGGGCCAGGAGGAAGCTAGAGGGAAGCTTGGGTCTAGCTCATAAGATAAGCTAGCACTTTATTGATCCCAGACGAGAAATTTCCTGAATGAAAAGCTAGGGAGGTAGGGGATAGCTAGTGAGAAGCGAGAGGGATGCCGGGGGAGAGCTAGGTGGCATATAGCGGCAAGCTACAAGCTAGGAAGAAGCTAGGGGAAAGCTATAGGCCTCTACAAGGGCCTAAACATTGGGATCAGACCTCCTATCGGAACCTTTTAGAACCTCAACTTCCTCAACCAGAGTGCACACCAGTGTTGTCCAGCGATTGTATAGTCGCCTGGCAGTATAGAGTGTAGTATCATAAACAACCTTTCCCATCGAACGGGTGTGAAAACACCCCCGCATGCTGCTGTTTTGTTTTTTTATGTATTATTTTTTTTGAACACAGCTGCTCTGAGACCTCCCCTCCCACTACAATTTCAGCTCCCATCCAAGAATAATTATAACGACGGACAGTCCGGATGACAACGCACACTTC
>OMKP01084096.1:0-23794 GCA_900302375.1 Bathygadus melanobranchus | reverse complement strand
CCCTCTCCATTGTAAAGCTTCACTTGTTAACACTTCAACAGAAACCTCCCAAGTCCGGGTCCAACTATCAAAACACAATCCGAAGCTGGTGTTTGAAAAAGATCTCGAAAGTTGATATTGTTGTTGTTAATCGTAAAAGAAGAATGAAAGCCATATCCTTAGACAAACAGCCAAAAGTATCTCGCTCCTGTTTTCTTTGCGTCTGTGATCCACCTCCCACTGGCCAACCACACAGATTCCTGCCTCAGCTGGCTCCAATACAAACACATAGGGTTGACAGAGGGAGAGAGACAGAGAGAGAGACAGAGAGAGAGAAATTACAAGCCAATATCACATGTTAATTCAAACCACATCAGACGTTTCTATTCGTACGCAACCAAGTTTGGTTAGAATCGAATAGTTCAAATCCGCTTGGTAGAACGCTTTGCGTGTGTGGAGATGTAATGAGTGCACGAGACACACACGTGATTGATTGCGCAACGCTAATGTTTAACATACCTTCTGCTGATGCGCCCTCCTTTTATTGGCCGTGCATTATTTAGACGTTTGTTAATGATACCCATTATTCAATTAGTACGCTGGGGGAGCTCATGTGACAATGAGAATGGGGATCTGTGTGAGTGTGTGTGTGTGTGTGTGTGTGTTGTGTGAATGTGTCTGGAGATGCCGTTCATATCAGAAACGCCAGTGAGCTAACAGTGAAAATATTTGAACTGTTCTCTGGATTTCGAAGATATTTCAGATTTATTTCATCATTTCATTATTTATTTCATTTGTATTTATGTATGTGCTTGTGTGTGCTTGCGTGTGTGCGTGTGCGTACATGCATGCATGCATGTGTGCGTGCGTGCGTGCATGCGTGCGTGTGTGTGTGTGTATATCATACCCAGGGTATGTGTGAGCCATATGGCCAGGTCTTCTTTCATGGGCAGCAGGCTGGCTTCATGACGACTCTCCAACCACTGTTGATACTGCTGCATGTCAGTCAAACCTGGGCCAATGGGCTGCTTTGGACTGCTTTGTATGCTGCACATGGTGCCCTGTCAATTGTCTTGGAGAACAGAGGAAAAAATGAAGTCTGAAGGACTTAAAAGCAAGAAAAACATTGGTGCTGGTGTAGTAGGGCATGGCATTAACACTGCCAGGGTTAGAGGTCCGACACTGCGGCCACCCATGCTAACAAATGTATGCGCTCACTGTATTGTGAGGATAATGTCATAATTACATTATGTAATTGTAAATCCAACAACATTTTTTTGTCTCTTTAATCAACATTTCAGCAGTTTTGTGAACATGGCCATTCAGCGCCATTGTTCTGTATATCTATAGGGGTGGAGAGTGGGGTTATATTGTCCTTCTAATCAAACTAAGGCCAAATTTGCCTTGGCGTGAGCTACAGTAGACCCTAATGACATGGAACATTCTCCAAAACCCCAGCGGCCTGGCGCCTATTCCCACATCTCCCTGACAAAGGACTCTGAGCAGCCAAGACTGACAGAACCTGGCAGAAAGTAGACGATTGATTAAGATTACATGAGATTTACCATACGCAGTTCAACTAATGCAGTCCAAAATAAGGCAGCCCAGGGGGTTCAATTAAGCAATCAAGAGCGATTTCCATCGTCAATATTACAGATGATTAAACTGCTGTAACAACTACTATATAACTATAACATTTGGCATTCATTAGTGAACTACTGATATGAGAATAACTGAATGCCAAGTCATTTGCAATAAGGTGTTGACAATGTTTTGTATGCTATGCTATACTTTCAGGTTAAATGAATGGTTTTGAACTCGGTGGACATTAAATGTAAGACCTCAAAGGACAGAAAAAAAACACACTAAACTTCATACATTTTCTGCTTTCATTTTTATTGTTGAAACTGGAGCACTGGGCTTATTTCCCAAAGTATACCATAACCTGTGGTTGAAAAGCTTCTAATCAGCTGTGCAGACTTTGTGGAGACTTCCTCAAGGCTCTGGGATAGTGACTTAATTCTTTGAAACGCTGCTTCTCAAGATTCTCAAAGGCGCCAATACATGTTGTTTTTTTCCCTAAAGGTTTTCATTCGTAGCCTGGACCGCCAACTGGCTGCTCGCTACGTTGAGTTTTTAACGGGCAGGACAGAAAGCTGCAATGCAAATTTCAATAAAGCCTTATTCAAACAAGAAAGTGCAGTTCCTGGGAACATCCTGTAATGATAAAGCTTAACCGTTGTTCTGGTCTACAGATGTATGTATCATGATACCGTATGTTTCACCTAACATCTAACATCAAGAAGAGTGCTGTACAATGCACGTACGCGTTGACCCTGGGGTCACCCTGGATCCGGTGACAAAATCACACTAGGGTGCCACACTGGAGACCAGGAAGACCTTGAGGTCAAAAACAAGGTCATCTTATCTTATCAAACACAACGGGCCATTGTACAGACACCTACACACCGGGACGTTGTGGTGGCACACACACACACGCTACATTCCCACCCTGCAGTGGAGAAGGCCTCAAGTTCTCCGACTAAACAAGCGTATTCTGTTGATCTTATGGCTTAGTATGTGTGTGTTGCCTATATCATCCCCGATTGACAGCATGAGCTCAATCCAGTACGATACAGATGCATCATCCATTTTTTATTTGACTTTTGCAGTGCTGCTATTAATTAGCACAAGTGATGCCCTGCTCCTGTTTTGGTTTTTCCATTGTTTTCACCTGGAAAAACATCTTTAACCCAATGGACAAACATACCTGGCTCCCCTCGCGGTGTCTGACCTCTGACCTCTTCCACTGGGTAAAAACACAGCCTCTTGCCCTGGCTTCCTGCTTATTTTATTATGTGCACAGTGTCTACTGGAATCTGAATCTCTCTCGTTTTTCCTCTTTTGTATTTAATTAGGAACCTTTTTTTCCCCACATACATTAATGTAGGCTATTTGGGTTGAAGGTGTGCCAACAAGGCCTGTTGTGACTCTATAGAAAGCAGTCATAACATAGCCTAGTTGGCTCCAGTTGACTCTACGAGGTTATGGTGAGGAATCTCAGCTGCTGAGTCATATGGACTCAAAGACACAAGAGCCCCTTGTCCCTCCAACTCTCACTACAACTAATTCCTTGACCATCACTTAACAAGATCTCAAGGCTAACTTTGTCCATCCAAGTTAAGATTCTCCCCACTCCACATGAAAGCCAATGCTGTTATACAACTTGTACTTGCAAATGTTTCATAAAAGCACAAACCTTGACAACTAAACCACTGCAGTTTTATTTATAGGAATAAACCAGAAACTTTTGTTTGATTACGTTTCTCGGTGTACAGGATTCAATTTCATAAAGAGTTGGAAGCCATTCTCTGAGGATTTACGAATACATGTCATTCCCTGGCAGGAGGTCTGTCATAATTCACATCATAGACTATATGCATGAGATGTAAATAAATAGCCTTTTAATGAAAACCATGTTGGTGGAACAGTCAGAAACCATTGTTGCTACAGGAGTGAGTTGTGCTTTTACATTTAGCTTGAAGTAGCAAAATAAGTCATTTAAAAGTATTTTTTGTGACAAATGGTTTGACCACATAGGCTTACTTGAAATAGGATCAAATGATTCAAACTTCACTCAAGACTAAAAGCAATCACAACCATTAAAACTGTAAAGTGATTAGTGTGCATGCAGTCGCTTTCATCATATAAATATTCCAAATATAGTAGAGTTTATTGCACAGATTTCAGGAGACTCATTACAGAACAAAATACAGATCAGATACAATACAGAACAAAATGCGCAATTTTGGACCATATGGATCGTGGGGATTTAAAAGGCATGGTGCATAGTCCAAGTGATACGACAAATCTTTAAAAAATGTCATATAATCATGTGCATTTCAAAAGTGATAATCCAGAGAATAAGACATTATCAAGAAACAGACCCCTACTAAAAAAAATCAAGATGCTTACCCTGCAATTCAAGTTGTGGATGCAGACCTTCCTTTGCAGCGTACTCTATTCTCCTGGATTACAATATTCATGCTTTTCACTACAATACATGAACCCCGAGTGTAAGCATTTCAAAACATTGAGGCAGCGTTCACCGGACAGCCTCCTCTACTGCACAGACACAACGAGCTCGCTGAAGGAACCCAATGCTGGTAATGGGAGGGAAGTTATTACGGCAGTGCCCCTTTTTTCGTATTTTTCTTCCTGCTCCTGCCCCTGGCTCTGATGTTTCAGTTTAGCAGGTCATGTAGAAAATGATATTTCGAAAGCCTACTGCAATACCGATGTCTCATGATTAGGATACATCTAACGTTAATTTTCTAAAGTTATGTGAATATGCATATAGAATTCAGGTGAGACCACGTTAATATAAAGTTTAAACAGAACATGCAATGCTCTATCGTTAGTATTATGGGATTTTTGTTATGTTTCTTGACGCTTTAGCGTACTCATGTGAGTTGTCATGAATCGATTCGCGTCACTTTTATTTTGAAGTATGCAAGCAGAGCGACAAGAGTTGCGGCACACAACTGCGCACGCGCACATTGTCAGAACAGCAGAAGTTGAGTGCTAGCCGTTGAATTAAGCTATTTATCAAGGTTGTAATCAGTTTGGAGTCGTATCAACAGCTAGGTTCAGGCTGTTTACAAGGACGTCGCTGATGTTGCATTGCCCGTGTAACCTCACGGCACACAGAAGCAGTGATTTAACTGTTCCCAATGTAGAGAGCGCCACATGGAGGGTGTTCTGGAAAACGTACAGCACACAGCGGAGCTACTGGCCGTGGTGCAGACGGAAGCTGTAAGGCAATGGGATAAACTAACTCTTCACAGAGCTTTTCAGTGGACACTTTACTGTCAACGCCTTCATTCGAGATTTCACAACAAAAAGGCGATACGGAGAATTATGGAAAAACAACTGCGGGCCACAAATGAAAGCTTAAGCGCAGCCTTTCCAGGATACACGCACATCACGTTTGTGGACTTATCGCGTTGTCAGCACATACTGCTGACGAAGTTACTGAAGAACCCCGGGTTACCGAGAGCCGTCGCGGAAACACTATTCGGTAGCCCGGGTCCTTTGGAAACAAATGAAGATGAGCAGCAGGACGCCACTGGCCACTGCGCCCAGCTCATTGCTTGTAAATCGGCGTGCAAAGTCCTAAGAACCGTGCGTATGAGACCAATCGCATTTCCAAGTGCTGATGCTGAGATCCAGGGCATGATGCTGATGGAGAGACTGGATGCGGTATTTGGAGGAGCGGGAGGAGGAGAAGAGGCACACGTAGGAGAGGAACTGTTAGAGGCGATGCTGCACAGATGTGAGGAAGACGACAATGTAATTTTGGTCATTGCTTCGGCATTAACAAGGAAAAACAACACTACAGCAGAAATAGCCTCGCGTGATTTTCTCTTGAACTGGTTACAGCAAAACCAACAGATTTTGCAGAAAATGTGTTTGCATGTGCCTGTTGAATACCTAATGGGCCAAGTCAAGGAAAACATGGCATTTAGAGCGATGTACTGCGATGTGCTCAAAAGATGGGCCTCTGATATGACGTTTGACGCAAATGAAGGGGAGTGGGTTCCAACAGGGACCACGGCTGGAGTTTCCTTCAATAAACTGATATCCCATTTCCGGGCTTTATTTGAGACTTGCCCACTACTGGGGGAGGACATGGAAACAGACTTAAAAGCTCTTAAGATTTCCGACGGGGATTTTGACGTGAAAGGTCTCAGTGTTTGGGGCGACCTCCTAGCAGTGTTAACAAAGCAAAGATGATGTTTTTGCGTCATTTTTGACGCAGGTGTTCTACAATGTTTTTCTTTTGTAACGATGTGACACTTTATTTGTACACATCAAATCTATTTCAACCCAATTTCAATTTGTTTCATGAACTGTTGTAGATATCTCAGATGTAAGGCATTCTAAATCAATTAAAAGTCATCTAAATGAAACATTTTTGTGTACTAAATTTAGACTGTAACATGACTTTTATGGAGAAGCATCTCAGTATGTGATTGTACAGATTTTACACAATATGAACGCTACCATTTCACAGATGGGAGCATCATGTGTCCCTGTTCAATCATTACGCGTGCCTGGGTTGTGTAAATGCATTTCAATCAACTGTGTACACCCCACTAATATGTCCCTGGAGACACTGGGCCCAGATACGCTCCAATCCTGCTATGAAAGGAGCACAAACCTATTGGCATTTCAAAAAGAAATCGCCGTGCACGTCTTGATTTATGTGGTCCTCGGAAATGAGATGCATACCAAATATTAGTCAAGGGAGTATTGGATGCTGTGAAGCCAAAATTACGTTTGTGTTTTAAATCATAGTAACGATGAGTAAAACAATCATTTATTTGCTTCTGCTTAGGCCTATTTTATGTATGCAGTAGGCCTGTATTTATAGATGTATTAATACACATAGAATGCAGAGTGCTGTGTAATTGAGCTTTCAATTCTCATGCACCATCTGTCGTTATTGCCTCAGCACCACACCACCACAAAGCTGAACCAGGGCCCAGAGTCTCGCCACTGCGATTGGCACATCCCGTCGTCATGTGACTTGGCTGCTAATTCACACATCTCAAACCTCACCCACGTGTCGGAGCACCTCTGCTGCTCTGGGATCAATTAGGCATATCTGGCGTCTTCAATCAAAAGCAGAGGCTTGGCCAATGTGTGACATAACAGCGCCAGACAGCGGATTACTGCACCAGTCGCTATGCAGGAGGAAACACCAACATGGACATGGCTCGTTGAACACCCAGAAAGCAATTCACACAGAGACAGACACGGGTCACTGAGCAAGGGGCAGCATGTGCACTAGCAATCCAACCAATCAAGAATATATATATACACACACACACACATGCATATAACATTCAACGCTTAATTCTGTCTGATACATTATACCATAAATACTTTGTGTTATTAAATTAATCATATTGGAAGCTTGGAGCTTTTTTTCTAATAAGCATATGTTTTTTTAATCATGCAATTAATTGTGGTTTCTTTTACATATTTTACATTCCTGACAGTAACTATGCCAGCCAACATACTACTAAAATCTTTATGGGATGAACCCCACATTAAAATAGATTTGTATTTACAGCGAAGCAGCAGAGCAGGTAAACAACCATAGTGTGTTTTTAGTGTCTTGACCTGTCAACCGAAAGGCAAAACATGCCAGCGTAGCCAAGCGCGCCATATTGGGCCAATAGCTTAATAGTTACCCCATAAAGAACCAATGAGTCACTATACTATGTAAATACCTGGAGGGAATTAATTGAGGTTTGCAAGAAAGTGAGTGCATGTGGTTTGAAATGTTGGCAGGTACTTTGTCTTAACAGTCACGACTTCTCACTCCTGTCAGGATTATTATGAGTGTGCGGGCAAGAATAATCCAATTTGTGAGCTCCAATTATCAAACCCCATTACAGTGTGTCATAAGAACCGATCATTGTCCTCTTGGCTGTGATTGAATTAGATACCTCAAAGCCGACAGTGAAGTTGATAATGTTGTGGAAAAAACAACACCTCTCAGTGTTTCCTCCACATTTAGTTCATTCATTTAGCATAACCAGGCAAGATCGTAATTATAATTCCCTTAAATGTATAGTAAAATTCCATAATAACTCCTTGCATAGCACTGAATGAAGTATACGATTGTTATTCCGCCCCCCAAAAAAGTTCAATATTTTAAAAAATAATTAAGCCCACAGTATATAATGACATATAGAATGTCTACGTGATTTACTTTTGAGTTATGGACTGCAGGTGACACACAGCAGCAATATGAGAGAATGTTTTATGCTATAATATCCCAAACGTTTCCCCTCCCCTCCTTCATAAGAGCTGCCTCTCGTCTCTCCTTTATTGGATCCATGAAAACAAACTGCTGTGAGACGTGCAGACTGTTGTCTCTCCCCCCTCCACCCTTCCCCACATGCAGGGGCTAGTGGTGGGTAGTATTCATTAAATCTCAGACCCAGCCCCCATCTGGTGGGGTGAATAGAGAGTCCTTGGGGAGAGGGCAGTGTGTGTAGTGGTAGGGTGGAGTGGGATGGAGCTGTGAGGGTGTAGCCCTCCTTCAGCACGTGCCTAAGCTGTTCCAGCTTGGGCGGCTACTACTACTACTACTACTACTACTACTACGTCCGGCCTTCGTGATGGATCACAGACAGGGCAGGATTCAGGATTACCCTCCACACACTCACACACACACACACACAAACAGTAGGGTGAAAATGAAACCAAATACGAAGCATGCTATTTTGTGGTAGCATGACGCTAGTACATTGGATCAGAAATGTGTGTGTGTGTGTGTGTGTGTGTGTGTGTGTGTGTGTGTGTGTGGTGTGTGAATAATAAACATGCAATGTACAATATTGTGTGTGAGAGTGTGTGTGTGTGTGTGTGAATAAAAAAAAAATATATATGCATATACAATATACAATATTATATAATATTATTTTAAGTGTGTCATTTTGATCTTAAACACTGTTATTGAATGGCAGTCTGTATCCTGTAAATGGTTGTGTGTGATGTGTAGCTTGTGTCGAGTCAGTATGAAGCTGTCCACATTATGTAGAAAAGGGAGAAAGAAAATGAAAGACCTCAGAAGATAAACGATCCCCCATATGAACAGGAAACCCACACATTAAAAGAAAAAATAATTACATGTTAACTCTTCTCCTCTGACCAACGGATGCTTCCATATTTAAACATCTGAGGAGAACATCTTCAACATCTGAGCAGGACTTGTGTTTTGGTCAATATTGGGTGCTATTTGACCTCGTTTTTTGGAACTGCAGTATACATAAAAGCCCTTTCTATGGCAGAGAGCACAAGCAGCACTATATACATGAAGTTAGATAGGTTGAATAAAAGAAAAGCCTCAAATAATCAGATCTTTATTTTGAAATAATCAGATTCATAAAGCGTGCTTTTTACATCTTTGCCAGAGGTCAATTCTACATGACATTTATTACACTCAGGAGAGCCTTACTTATAGTGCAAAGCTCTCCATTAATAAAGCAATTAGCAACAGAGGGAAAATGAGGCGTATAAATTTAATTGTCCAGAGGTAGTACAATACAGCGCCAGAGGGGCTCGTAAACAATAATTACTGCACTGCTTTTGTAAAACATTGTGGCTCCATTTACACCAACAATGACCTGGATGGTTTGCATTGTGATTTCAAAATCACAGGTTCATAGCCACTGTTGTTGATAGGCTCCAGTATGAGTTTACTTGAACAACAGGAGCTTTATAGTGTAGAGAGGGAGAGCAGGAGAGAGAGAGAGAGTGAGAGAGAGAAAGAGAGAGAGAGAGAGCGAGGGGTGGGGTGTTGGGATCAGGGAGATAATAGTATGCAGGGTAGAGCCTCGGGGGAGGAGTGCAACCCCTGTCATCAAACACTCATTCTGGCTAGGCCTGATCCCATTACAGTCCCACTGGAGACCGACCACCTGCCCCCCAATGCCGGCTTCTCACCCACCCCATCCTTCTTACCAGAATTATACACACACACACACACACACGCACACACCACCACATGTCCACAAGTCCTACACACGCTACATGAAACAATAAAACGCAATTACAAGACATGTAAACGGGTGAAAGTTTTAACTAACCGGTGAGCTTCGTCGATTCTCTCCACCCAATGCTAGTCCAATTACACAGCTGTGTCGCCGGGGTAACAGCCATGACCATTCCAGCTGGTTAGGCATGAGAAAACATGTTCCACGTGGCTGGTGACACGATTGTGTTTCCTGTCAAATTAACAAGTGCAGTGGGAAGCAGGCGCTGAGAGAGAGAGAGAGAGAGAGAGAGAGAGAGAGAGAGAGGAGAGTATAGCATCCTGTTTCAGCTAGGCAGATTAGGAACTTGATGTTGATTGGTTGATTGATTGTTTGATTGATTGATTGATAGCATGCAGCAGATTCAGGTAGCCTCACTACATCTATTGATATTGATTTCAGGATATTATTTCAGGAAATGGGCTCCTGTGTTTGTACAATCAGCCACGATTACTGTATGTAACTCAAGTTTAAGTCTAGAGTTACCTATGTGACGAGTACACTTTTATTTATAGTCATATTAATAAATAAGAGAATATTATCCATCCATATCCATTTAATCTTTGTGGACATTCATGAAAGACAAGCACCACTCCTGCTGAAAAAGTATGGATTCTCATTCTGATGTTTATGTATGAGGGCCTTTAGCTGGGTGACTCCTCGAGCCCTGATCATCAGGGGACTGATGGTCACCTTCAGATGGCAGCAGCTCAGGAGGTAGAGCGGCTCCCCCTAGCTAAGTGTTGAGGTGTCCCTGAGGAAGACACTGGCTGCTGCATGGTTGTCACCACCGTCGGTGTATGAATGTGTGTATGAATGGGTGAATGTGAGGCAATGTAAAGCGTTATATAAATGCAAGAGTGCTGCCCTGTGGTCGTGAGGACTTTTGTTCCTATATGTGACTATTAGACCTGTCCAGTGGTGGAAAGCAACTAAGTACATTTGCTTTGTTTCAGGTATTTGAGGTACATTCGAGGTATGTACTTTACTTGAGTATTTCTATTTTCTGTTACTTTATATGAATATCTTGTAACAGAGTTTTTACAGCGTGGTAATGCTACTTTTACTTTGGTAAAAGATCTGAGTACTTCTTCGACCACCGGACCTGTTCGTGGGAGAGGCATCAGAGTGCTCATTAAATTCAGTTTGGCTTGTTTTCACATTTCCTTCATGACTTCCTTCCAGTGGTCATATTTGAGCAGTGGAATAATGTAAAATGTGCCTTGTCAGCATGGGATTTAATATCTGTAGCTACTACACGAGACACCGGCAGCAAGAGACGTATGTCAAACAAACGCACCGTAATAGGGTTTGACTGTAATTCTGTTTTGTGTAATTCAAGTGGGATGATATGGCAGGTGGATATTCTCTAAGCCCGTTTAGAGTGTCTATACAGTGCGCGATAGCAGACATAAGGTTAGCTTGTGTAGATGTAATCTACGCTAATAGCATTAGGATTACTGTTCTCACTCTGTAACAATTACCAAGCTACACGGTCCAATAGTCTTCCACACACACTCCAGGGACAACTGCAATTGATTTACTAATGAGAAAAGTGGCAAAAGAGGACATTGATCGGAAAAGGGTGGCAAAGTAATTACGTAGTCCATCTATGATTTTCCTGGACCTTTAACCTTGAGGTGTACCATATAGGACAAGCATCCTCAAAGTCCGGACTCCGGTCCGGATCCGGACCGAACCACAACTGTCTCCGGACTCTGAGCAAATGATACTTTTCATATGTATTATATGTATTATATGTTTTATCTGAGAGACATCGCTGCGATGCAACGAGTCAAAATTATCCGTTTTCTCCACTGCAAGCAGCGCTCCGCTTGTCCGACTGTCTGTGTGAGGATGTCTACTCTGCTTTGGTCCAATCACATTCAGCGTACCGTCATCTCCATGATAACAGAGTTTTTTTGTCACGAAACTAGCAATGTACAATAGTTCTGGACTTATTTGGACTTTAAAAACCTTGCATGGTTTTTAATTCACCTTTGGTGCGTGGGTGTGTGAACCAGTTAGGGGGAGAATGGAGAAATGGTGGTTTGTAGATCCTATTATAATTGTTTAAAAGCTTGACTGACCTTAATAAACGGACCTTTGTCTTATTGAACATTTTCTTTGTGGACCTTTAAGATTTGTATTTGAGTACCCCTGATATAGGAGATGAAATCATGGCAAGAAGAAAAATCACAAAAGGAAGACTTTTGGATATTTTTTTATAAAACCATGTGAGCATTTGTGTGACACTTTTTTTGACATCAACATTTCTCTTCATTAAATACAATATAAGAAGCCATAAAATCACATATATCTGTATACTTAAACGTCAGGCACGAAGGCCTGATAGCATCTTTTGGTCATCTTTAACATTCTTAAATATGTATATATTTTAAACATCCTTGCAGTGTTCACATAGAATCTAAAGTGATGCTATAGCAAAGGAAATACGACGGCAGAGCCTGTCTTTTTAAAAGTGTCTTTCTTTTCTTTTTTCATGTGACAATATCAAATGATCAATAAAGTACGTCTGGTGACGAGAACAACCAAGAAACACCAAAGAGATCACAAAAACGTGGTTGTTCAGATACAGTACCATATTGTCGTCGGTCGAAATGCAATAATGTGCCCTGCATCCTCAGCAATAACATGAACTTGCCAGCTAGCAATTTTTGTTCAAACACATAACTTATGTTGTTCATCACATGACTCCAAAACAATTACAAGTAGATACAGCAAGGCAGTGTTACGTCACTAGACAGACAGTGATGAAGGGGCAAGTGATACACAGGATTTATTGCAGTGCACACCAAACATCCATAAACAACTTCTCGAGAACATTTGCCTTCAGAGCTCTCCGATGTGTCTCACGCTACCACCGGAACCTGATTATGTTAAAGTTCACTTTTATTACTTATAATGACAAACATCTATCTAAGACCAGAAGCAGCAGGCGAAACCAGGACTATCAGTGACTGTCAGAAGGCTGTATCCCAACATTGAATTGAGCAAATTCATGCAACGACACACACTAAAAGTCTACATTTGAGGTTCAACTTCACTCACACTATTTTTCTCCTATGTTTTATTGGCCTTGTTTAAGAAGACCATTTTTGCAAGCAGACGTATCCCTGAAAAGGTACTGTCCATGAAAAATATGGCCTTTTATATCAATGTTAACACAGATCAACGACCCAAATCCACAATAGTCTCACAGAAACAGTATACAGGTATATACAATACATAAAACACATTTTGAGAAATAGATCTTCTAGAGTCTTCTTCTTTTTAATACTTATGTTTATCAGTGCAATCAGAATGGTGTTAAACCTACTGTAGACCCTACTATGGCAATTGGCAATGGCTCTTGTTGTTCAAGTAGATTTATGAGGTTTGGGAACCTAAGGTTTCGAATATATAAGTACATGTTTTCTTCGTATAGTTTATAATGACGGCTGGATACATGTGATGAGTAACACCTTAAAATCTAGAGGATTGTTTTGCATTGCAATGACATTTCAACTATCTCTTTATACTGCATGTTTAAATAACGTTTTTCGTTGAATACACAGAATGCACATCTGATTAAACCACTTACTTTGTGGAATCCACAATATGGACACTGGTGTGGCATTTCGGCGAGTCCACTCACTGCAATGCCAACGTGAAGGTAGGAACGCTCTAGGAGTAGCCGTCCTCAGCGTACATCCGACCGGCTGGTTGTTGCACATACTCCTCTGTCTTATCCCAGTCCTGGACCCAGCCTCCGTTGAGCTGAGCCGTAGCCCCGTAGCTCTTGGGCGGTCCGCTTGAGGCCACCCCCTGCCCCTGGGTGATGTCCCCTGTCTCTTCGGCCAGCTCGTCTTCATCGATGAATCCACATTTCTCGTCACTCGTTTCCTCGGGATCAGCCCACGGCTGCTTCTCTCCGGACGCGAAGATGCCGTAAAAGATGACGCCCCCATAATGCACCATGGAAGCAATGAGGAAGACGTATTGCCACTCCTCGCGGGTCTAAGGAGAAAGAGTACAGTCGTGAAAAGTTTGGATAGAGGAAATTACCTTTTGAGTATTGGCATCCATGCCACAATAATAAAGAATCTACCTTGTTCTTTGTCATAGCCCCGACTATGAGTGGACAAACCATCCCTGACAGAGTACCCACTCCATTGGATATGCCCATGAGGATGCTAGCATAGCGGGGAGCAATGTCCAGATGATTGACATTAAAACCTATAGCACAGGAAAAAAAATGAATATGGTTAACATGACTACAGATAACTATTAGAGTTCTGTGTGATCCAGTTTGTACCCTCGAACCGTTGGACTCACCTGATATAGCAAAGCCGCTAAAACCAACCGCCAGGATAAGGAAAGAGATGGCCACGCCCTTGCTGTGAGAGTAACCGACCACCAACAAGAGAGTAGCCTCCATCCCAAATCCTACAGACAAAAGGCAGCATATCACTCAGTACGAACATTAACCATGTACCATATGGGACAACAAGCCCATGCCGATGAACAAAACAATGGGAAACCTCCTCACCTCCACAGTTCATGATCTTCCGCACCATGGTGGTGGACATGATGTTATGGGTACGGAGGTAGTCGGCCAGCTGGCCTCCGAGCGGTACGATGATGGTCATGACCAGGTGAGGCAGAGCGGACACCATTCCAACCTGAGACACAATCAGAGCGCAGCCACATCAGTCTCCAAACTACAAACGCTATGGATCAGATGAAGATGAGATATCCCTTGTCCTGGAACAAATCTCTGCTGTGTATTTGAACTTGTGACTTTTGATATTGAAGCTGCCACATCTATCACCCATACAGTCGTCAGAGGGTGGCTGCAGTCCACGCGGGCAGAATTAAAACCTGTCAAACCAAAGTGATTCATGCTCCTCTTCAGGGGTGAAGATCGTGAAGTGATGGGAAACATGTCTAGCGCGTTCTACCCGTGTCACACATCCAATTCCACCCTTTCTAGTGAAAAAATAAATGAATAAATCCCAACGGCAGTACAGTATTGAGGAAAAAAGTAATCGGCCGTTTCAGATTTACCTTGCTGATTTCAAAACCGAACACCTCCTCAAAGTAGGCGGGCTGGCTGATAAGGAGCAGGTAGAAGGTCCAACTCCTGCAGAAGTTGGCCACGATGATCGCATATACGGGCATGGAGGAGAAAAACTTCTTCCAAGGAGTCTTGAATTTCTGTATAAAATGAATAAGAGGGAGGCGATGGGAGGTTACGAGCGAGATGTTCTCTCTGCAGTATTACTATGGACTGTGTGCGTGTTCTATAATTTATATGTAGGCCCACATTTACATTCTCCTATATAGATTTACATCTACTTCTATTATATTCTATTTCATTCTAGATCTTTTTTATATTCTATAATTCCTGCTCTTTTCACCTTCTTTTTTTAAACCTTTATACCGACAACGTAGGTGACGTGTGTCTTGTCATCAGAATTTAATAGCTCAGAACTATCCTGTGTTTTACTGTGCATTTGATGAATAAAACAGTTGAATCTTGAATACAAGGGGTTTGGGACGAGAGGACACCAACCTCCATCGCTCCCAGCATCTGGGCACTCTCCCCTATGCTTTCCTCTATGTAGCTGCGCTCCTCGTCGGTGATGGTGGGGTGCTCGGCCGGGCTCTCGTAGGACACCAGGATCCAAAACAGGTACCAGATCATCCCAAACGATCCTGCGAGAAGGGGGAGGGGAGTTATTGGTTGAAAAGACAACCGACCTGGGAAAAGTACACATATAGGGCGGATGGTATTTGGACTACAGGTGGTGCACCCACCATACAGATAGAAGACAGAGGACCACCCGGTGTACTGCACCAAGATCCCAGCCAGAGGCATGGCGATGACAGCACCGGCGTAAGAGCCTGTGCACAAGAGGATAAACAACGAATCACTGTGAAACATGCTCTCGAATGTTGTTGCCCTGTCTCATCAAAGCTAAGCTAAGGATTATATTGTGACCAATACACAGTGAATGCAGAAATGAACTATGTCAAATGATCAGTGCTTTTATTTATTTGACAGTAACTGTCATGCATGTACCGCAGAAAGATATAGTTGCCAAGCGACTCCTTTCCAATGGCGGAGCCCATTTGCTCCATATGCCGTGACAGGCGGGGTAGGTCACGCCCTATGAAGGAAAAAACCTCTCATTACACTCAAAGTATTTGATGACATTACTGTTTGTCCAACAGCCAAACATTATGCTTATGCAATACAGTGTTTTACCTCTGATTCATGCTGCACGCGAATGGCCCTGACCTTTTTCTGAAGAAGCAATCGCCATTTTTATTCTAAATCAATACAGCATTCGACGTCGCTTCTCTAATTTGTGTTTGCCTCCTTTGCATAAAGCCTATGCATTGTGATTAGAGGAGGAAGTGTACAACTGCCCCGGTAGTGCCTTGTCCTATTAGTCTAAATACACGGACTGCAGGACAAATCACATTTGATCGCAGACAAACTGAGACTAATGGGAGAGGTGTGAGTCAATGCAGTTTTAAGCTGACTACCCACTCCGTTGGAAAACCCGGTTTGCTCCTATTAAATCTTCATTATACTCTAAGTGGCACACAATCAGCTATTGATGGACACAAATTGCTATGGTCTGCTTTGGTAGACACCCTGAAATGCTAATGTTTAATTTTGCAGTAATAACTGGGCGTGCAATAGAGGCAGCTCTCATGGCAAAGAGGCTCTATTGAAATAAGGGGTTTCGGCTGCAGCAACAGCTACACAAAAAGACAATTAGCCAGCGACCTTCAGCTTTATAATGGTACCTCGCGCTCAAATAGCGTGAATTGGCCAGGTTCAATGTGAGTCTGTGTGTAAGTGAGGCTCAGTGTAGGAGGTGAAGCGAGCATGTTCGCTTCATTCTGAGGGTGGATGCATGGACTAGGCAGTGTTCTGACTAATCTGACAATTGCAGATGACAGCAGTCTGTAAGAAATTAAATTAAGGCCAGGTATACACGGCTGTTCACAAGGCCAATAGGATTTCTGTTTGCATTCGATTGAAGAGCGTGATAATAACTAGACGTTTGTGATACGACCGTCGAGGTAGACACATGAGTGAGTTATTGAAAATCAGCCCTTGAGTGGCCCCCAGAAAACAATACACGGAATGGAAATCAATGCGACAATCGTCAGTACCTCAACAAGTCCTTGTAATATCCTTACAAAGATGACACTTCCATAGTGGAACCGGGCGGCACAGGGGATGAACATATTGAGTGTAGACGTGAGGAAGATGGCCGCCCCAAACACTCTGTGAAAGGAGTCGTCACCGTTATATTTCATAGAGGGTGTAATTGTTATCACCATGAATATACAGTATAGTATAGGCCTATTATCTTACAGTAGCCTATAGTGTTACAGCATGGTATTTAATAGCATTCAGAGTTTTCTGTAGACAGACAGACAGACGGGATGGATATGCTAATGAGCAGAAGGGGTCTTTTTGTTTCTTGGAAAAAAAATGACAGCCTATAGACCTAAGCTTACCATTTTATAAATATGGAATAAACGGATTTTCTTTCTTTCTTTCTAATCAGCTGTTAACTAAATTCGCCATGTCTAGGATATAATCACAACATGCGATCACGTTTCACACAGTTATCCGATTGCTTTCGCAGGTCTGGTTGCCATGCCTCCGAATATAAAGGATTAGACATGCTTGTCCCAGGGGAGCTCATTAACATGAAGAGGCGCGACTTGCGGGCATCGGTGAAATTCCCATTTTAAGGAGCGCGTCAGGTCAGGCCTCCATCTTGCGAACCTCCTATATAGATTCACATCCACTGCGTTGACGATCATAAATATGCCTTTAAAGCGGAATCACGGTTGTGTGCTGCATTTGGCCAAACAATTTGCTGACATTTTCTAAAGTAGGCTATTGATAGGAGAACGAATTCCGTTCCCAAAGACATTGGTAGTAGACCTACCTGTTTGCTGCTAATCGTGACGATATATATCCTCCTGGAATTTGCGTAACTATGTAGCCCCAGAAGAAGGAGCCATGGATCATGCCCACTACCTCCGGGTCCCAGTTGAATTTTGCTTTCTAAAAATAGAAAGAAAGAAATATCGAATAATTATAAGGCGATACAGGCGTTAACGTTGATTAGCCTATAGGCTCCGCCTAAAAAATCTAATGAAATTGCAAAATGAATTACTATAATTCAAATTGTACGCATATAACGTGCTAGGCATATACTTATGGAATAGGATATACTGTTACTAGCACTGTTACAGATTAATCACAATACACGTGTCTAGTAGTTTACATTCAGGAGGCCTATATGTGAATGTGCCTTTTATTAACAGAATGGGATATTGGGTTGTAGTTTCTGTGTTGGCTCGCAAGTAAGGCAGCCCACCCCCCTCAACACAGTAGGCGGAGAGAGCATTTAAGCACCTCAGTCACGATGATCTTGCCATCTCGGTGGATCGTGCTGTTGTTGACCATGCTCACAATGGCCACGCCCAAGTTGCATCGGATACCAAAAGAGATGCAGAAGCCGAGCCCACTCATCATCGCTATGATGTATCTGCGTGGAAGCCCGAAGCACGTGCAGTCGCACAGGGGGGTCTTCTTCTCCTGGTTATCCCGGGGTCTCCCATCCTCCGTTAGCTCGATCACCTCACCTGTTTGCTGACGTTTTTCCAGCCTCCTGCACACCAATTGGTTATGTATATTTCGTTTTTTTATCAATGGATACAGTAATGGATAATGTGCGCGTACAAATAACCGGCGTAAAAATAGACTACTAAAATGTAAAAACAAAATCACAAAATCCGAATTATTTAAATATTTTTATAGGTATTTGGGGAAAACCCGGCAACTTCATAATTTCGTTAATTTCTTACATTAGGTAAGCCTATATAGGTCTACAATCAGACCTCTTTCGAAAGGCATTGTGATGGTTATACAGTATCTAAAGCACCCCAGGGGCAATAGGCCTACTGAGGTCTTGGTTTTATGTGTGTAGGCATATATTTAAACATGCGCTGGCACATTAATGGTAAATTAATCTGGCAGAGGCGAGATGTGGACCTCAGCCTAGATAGGCCCGCTACATACCGTATGTCGTTGTTAATTTCCATAGGTTGCTTTTTAACGAGGGAGTTAAAATGACCTTCATACCGCATTGCAGCATTGTCAGAAGCATCTGATTGGACTTGATTTGACCGTTTGACGTTTATTTAGTTAGGAGAAAATTGACAATATAATTTTATTTGTTTTGACTCGTTTTTATATTGAAAATTAATAAATTGTGCATATAGGCCTAAGAAGAGCAGGCCATATTCGATTAAATAATAGCACTAGTCTATTAATCACACTGGATTTTCTTCGATTCATTTTTATGGCATTTGTGTAATTTAATTCATAATTATGCCTATCATACAATTACATTTTAGTTAATCAAAAAAACACTAGGCCTGCGTATATCCAAGTCCTGCAAATTGGGTACTTTCAAATAGCCATCAATTGCGTCTCAATTATTGAATGTTTCCAGATGTTAGGCCTGTATGTGATATTTTGGGCCTATAGTGATATCGATGTTTGGGCCATGATTTTCTTTCTTATTTATCCCAGATGACACTAAGGTTTCGATAATAGGCCTATCTTATTTGCAAAAAGTCATATTTTAAGAACCCTAGCCCATGTATCCCCATTAATTTAAAATCGGCGATATCTCGTTTTTGTTAGGGTTTGGCAGTGGCTTTTTTTTTTTTCGAATATTGAGGTCCCTGTAAACTGTACGAAAATATAACACGACAGTTGATATAAAATAGATCGATCGTGAATGACTTGTCGAGGACTACACATCGTAATAGATACCCTCCGACCTTATGTCACGACTCGTGCTGTTTCATTAAATATTAAAAACATCCACAGCTGCTGGTGAAGGAAGCATCCTCAAGGGAAATATCTGATCCTTAAATATTCGGCCCCCACAACTGTGGTTTCCAGCATCTTGTCCATAATTCATCATGAGAACTAATTATATTTTCCCACCTTGGCTTCGATGGAATTATAAAAACGCATTTAAAACAACTTGCTCAAATATGGATGTATTTCCATGCCTTTTTTCCTCCACAAAACAACGAATATATGAACAATGAGACATGAGTGCAGGCCTATAACCTTCGAAATTGTCGGGTTTCTTTCAGCCTTACCTGTGCAGACTCCCGAGGGCCTTCCCCGCGAGGTTTTTTATTCCCTCTTTTGTGGGAGGAAAAGCTCTTTCCTTTCCTTGCTCCATGTCCGAATTATTTCAAAATCTAATACTCTATAATAAATGGCGGCGCGGCATTCATGAACATATTGTTCTAGACGTTAATCCAAATGGTGCTCCTCTTACACGCAGAAACTCGACGTCCTCAATGGACGAGTGGAGTGAAGAAAAACGTTCAATGTGATGGGGCTGGTTACACAGTCACCAAACAGCAGTCAAATAAGTCCCCTTTGCCTTGCGCAATGTTAATCCGTGCACAGCGCGTTCCATCGTAGGATCCAGTGAACGATCGCAATGAAATGACAACAAAAATAAAAGTCGTTGAAGTTGTGAAACGGGATAACCGCCAGACATAGGCCTATAGCAATGGCGATTTTTTTGTGTGTGGAATCGAAATAGCTTCACCTTGAGTCGCGCCGGACCGCCAAACCTTATTATCTGAGGTGAGAATCACCGCTGGAGCAGAATTCAGCACCGCGGAGAGCAGAGCGCTCTGAGCGCGCTGAGTGAGCGCCTCCTAGCGGCGCGATAAAAGAACGCAATAGTCATATATTAGTCAGGTATGTTTTAGAGCATTGTTTTAAACGCTATACATTAGGCTATATAGCCCTGCCTATATGTTTGCACATAGCCGATAGGCCGACATATTTGTAATATACGTGCTTGATCAACAGCGTAGGCCGATTCTATTTGAATTTGAGTCTGAATATTTAAATAATGCAAAACAATCCAGTCTGTTCTCTGTCTACGGTTTCGAGCTATGTCTGTAGACACATGTTGTTAGACTATAGCCTAATATTTCTTATTGCTCAAATCATAAGTCGTGCCACACGCCAACCACACCCAGAGGCAATGTTGTGCTAGGATTATGGACTTACAACCACCAATAGCTGAAATCATCTTTATTTAGACGTTGTTATGAATGAAACCCGCACCACTGACAAAATGAAGGTAGGCTAGGCCCATCACACCACGAAACAAATGTGTAGGTTTCTTTGACATGGTAGACACATAACCTGGACACGTGGATAACATATTACATAATTTGAAATCTAGATAAAACCATAGCTCTATTTTGAGTTCCATTCCGTTCAGTTCAATTTCCGAATTGAACTAAATGAGTTGTGACGTCACCACCGTACCCAGAAAGTGTCTACAGAGGGGCGACAGCACTCACTCCTTGGTGCGTTAATTGTGTCGCGGCTCCTCGTTCTTTTTTTAGCACGGGCGCCGCCAACTTGACTCGTGGACACTGTGGCCACAGTAAGTGAAAGGTGTCGTGGAACTCCCGCCGGAACTGTTGCCCCACGAAGCAACTGAACAGTGGGTTGATGCACGTGTTGAGGCTGCACACGCACATCTCCACAGCGAAGAGGAGGTCGGCGTTCTGCCACGACACGGGGCTGTCGGGGTAGACCGCCCGCATCACAATGGTGGCGTTGCGGCTCAGGTGGTACGGCAGGTAGAACAGGGAGAAGATGATGAGCGCCGCGCTCAGCACCCGCACCAGTCGCCGCCATTTGTTGTGCGGGTGGCGCAGACAGGGCAGGTGGCGCAGCTCTTTGACGCTGCGCACGCAGCAGTAGCAGATGGAAGCCAGCGGGAAGATGAACCCGGTGACGGAGTAGAAAAGAGAGTAAGGCAAGCTGTCGCTGGTCACGTCAAGCAGCACGTATAAGGTGCACACGCTGTGGTTGGTGCCGGGGCAGGGCTGCACGATGGTCATGCGGGCGACGGGTACGCTGAGGGCCAGTGTGACCAGCCACACAGTGCCGCACAGTAGACACGTCTGGCGTCGACCAAGCAGCGCCAGGGAGCGAAGCGGGTGGACGATGGCCAAGTAGCGGTCTAGACTTATGGAGGAAACGAAGTAGATGCTCAGGTAAAAGTAGTTGTGGTAGAGCAGCCTCACGGCCTTGCACAGGTTCAGGCTAAGGGTCCAGTTGAGGTGGTCCAGGTGGAAATAGATGAGGAAGGGCAGGGCCAGCAGCCAGGAGGCGTCGGCCAGGGTCAGGTTGAAGATGAGGACGGTGCTGCGAGTCCAGCGCTTTAGCCGCTGAGAGAAGACCCAGAGGGAGAGCAGGTTGAGGGGCAGCCCGAAGATCAGGACACATATGAAGATGGAAGGCATCAGGTACAGCTGTACCACCGCTAAGCCAGCTTGTTCAGGGCCTTGCAGGTCGCACAAGGACTCTGGAGGCTACAAAGACACATGATCTACCAGTGAGATGACCAGGAGATCACTGCTGCCATCTTAGAAATAGATTATCAGATTCTACTGGTCGATCCCATTTTTGGATTACAGGACATACCACCTTGATTCAAAAAAGGATTCATCTACTGTACATACTACCTATTTTGTCACCGGCTGCACCCGATGCTGAACGATTCGAACGTTATCATATGAATATAAAGAATATAAAGACACTATAATAACTGACACTACTAACGCAGAACTATAAAAAACATTATCTAGTTACCTGGTTGTAAGTGTTGCCCATGTCTCTTATTAGCCTAATTCGGTGTGAAGTGACACAACCACGGCGGTGTGTTTTGGTGGAAAACACACCCACTGCTCAGAACAAATACTGAGCAGTTATCTCGGCTCTTTCCAGGCCATCTGTTAGGTGGCGCCAGGCTCAGCAAAGCTACCGCAGAATGTGGCAAATAACATATTTCAGTTGATCGTCCATTATTATTTTCCAAACATCCAGTATAGGCTTCATTCGGGTGATTTAATAAAATAATTTGTTGAACACGTAGCTTATTTGAACTGGTACTTTATTCTAGATCGTCTTTACAGGAGAACTCATTGGTAATACATGAGCAGTGTATACAAATTTGGGAATACATTGAAACAAAACCCCAATGTCACAACTTTTTCTTTGTCCTTCCACAAACAGTAAATATATGAAATAAATATCATTATTCAAGCTCGGCAAGAAATGAGAAAAAATAAATGAAAGGCCCAGGTGTAGATTTGAAAAAAAGATATATATAAAAGGAAATCACACAAACTAAAAGTGAAAGAGGTATTAAGGCATCAACAGGCATTATTCAAGAATAGAATAAGGTAGGAAAAGGCTAACTTTAGGAGACTAACAATTCTTAAAGTTTCACTTTGGCTCTCACAGACATATGTGACTTTTTGCCAGATTAGAGACAAAATAATTCATTATTTAAATAAACCCTTCTTGCATATTTTATATCATTTATAATATACATGATAAATATCCTACATATAATGTTGAAAAACAGTTCACCATTTAACATGCTTTGACATTTCTTGTTGTGTATATGTGTGAAACTTCACGTTCAAAAACAAGTACAATGGAAATGAAAACAATGTCTGGCATACACTCTGGATCCCCGGTACGACTGCAGCACAGAGTTTGCTCAAATCAAATCAGGGTTTACACGATTATCTTGACATCAACGCTACAAAACTGAATATGCGTAGTGTGGAATTACACGCACGTGTTCACGCCATGGTAGTTCTTGTTTCATTAAGTGTTTTGTGCAAAAATAACAGCAAAAAACAAGAACGTATTCTCATTGCATAGACAGTTGTGGCAATCTGATTCATAAGCACAAAAAAAATCCCTAAGTGATGACGGATGTGCTTTGCCTGGCAGAGCAAACACACCTCCCTACGTTGGGGCCGGGACAGGCTTTCATTAGCTCTCAGGTATTGGTCAACAGAGGCACATTAAAAATGGATCCCTCCACTCTATCGCAGGCTTGAGTCTCTCATCTCCAGGAACACCACTCAACGGTCAACACGCTCCAGCTGCTCTGCCCCACCGCTGAAAAGGTCAAAGCAACACACTGCCGACAGCAACACAGTGCGGTGGGATAAGAGGTGAAAAGGCAAGGGCAGAGCTAATCTATCGGCAACTCAAACTGTACTTGAAC
>OMKP01084093.1:0-12755 GCA_900302375.1 Bathygadus melanobranchus | reverse complement strand
GGCATGAATGCACTCACACACTCACACACACGCACACACACACAACCACACACACGCACACACACGCACACACACACACACACACACACACACACACACATACATACACACGCCCACACACACAAGTGCATGTACAGGCTATGCTAATCACACTAGTCTCCATAGCAAAACCATGTCTGAAACCTGTGAAACCTGAGCATCTCTAATCTTCCGTCCCTCACACACACACACACACACACACACACACACACTCACACACACACACACACACACATCCTTATTAACTGGCAGATGCAGTCTCCTTTCCTCCTTTCCAGTGTCCTCTCTCCTCTCCTCTCCTCTCCTCCCCTCCTACAGTATACAGCCAGCATACAATATATATATATACACAGTGTATAGTGCATATACGTGTCATATATACTGTAGTTGTACTTTGATCAAGACAATGAGCAGCTAACTCCAGGTTTGACAAGTAGCGCAGGAAAAAGCTTTCTTTTGCTCTTCTATTGAATTCCAAAGAAAGAAGAAAAAAGACAGATGGCTGAATGGATTTCAAGGACTTCCTGCCAAACCTACGTATCCCATTAGAGAAACACACACACACACGCACAGCTCCGGGGCTTGGTGGATTCCTCTCGACCCTTGTTGTGTGGTGTATCATCTTTTTTCAAAAGGCCATGACATCTGAAATCAGCACTACAGCAAAGGAACCACGATAGCAAATATGTGTAGAATCCTGAGAAATGTTGACAGAGCTCCAAATTGGCAATACAGTGGAGCTTTAATGCTCACCTGACTTTAGTTTTTGTGCGTCCATAGCATGGAATTATCTAGAACAGGGTTAGGGTTAGGGTTAGACTCCGACTCACAGGACACAAGTAACGCAGTCCATTTACAAGTAGATGTTGATGAACGAGAGACTTGGCAAAACATTACCGTGAGAGCAGGTGTTACATGCGTGACAGAGCAGGTGTTACACGCGTGACATGTCCGCGCTCTCTCTCCCTGAGCCTGGCGATGGCTGGTTTAAACTGTGTGCCATGATTAATCTCATGCACCACAGGTGTGCAGCCTCACCCAGCCCCAGAGCCCAATCAGTCTCACTCGGGCCAAGTGAGGCTGCTTAAACCAGGCACCAACCACACACACTCCACAGAGGGAAACCTCATTCATCCTCAAGGCAATAAAGGTTTGAAGTTAAATGAAATGCTGGCCTACAATGGTTAAATGGGTCTGCGTACAATGGGTCTTTCTATAATAAAAACTAACATAACTGAATGACTTCAAAACCTAAGATAAAATGCCTGAGTGTTTCAGGGTTCCAACTTGTGTTTTTATCTATTGGTAATTTCAACTCCTTTCCAATGACTGAAGGAGGGCTGTCATCTTTTTTAGACAAACATTGGATGGGACGGATGGAGTAGTCAATAGTCAGTTATGTCAAAGTCAACTTTATTGTCACTTCTGCCATATGGCAGAGAAACTAAATGGCGTTCCTCTCAGGCCACGGTGTTGGGAAACAAGTGTTAAAACAAAACAAGGGTTAAGAATACTAGGATAAAAACGAAATACGAAAATATAGTGCAAATGGAAAGATGTGCAAGTACATGCCATTCACAGGATGAATAACTAGCAACAAGTTCTTCTGGCTAGTGCTCCTCGACGTGCAGCAGGGGGGGATGGGCATGTTACAGTCCAGACATTTTGGAGGCAAAGGGGAGAGAGTTCAGCATCCTGACAGCCTGATGTATGAAGCTGTTACACAGTCTGGCGGAGCAGGCTCGGACGCTCCGGTATCTTCTCCCTGGTGGCAGGAGACTGAAGTGGCTGTGTGAGGGATGGCTGGGGGTCTCTCGCAGTGCCGGTTGCTTGGCGGGCTAGGCGGGTGTTGTAGATGTCCCGGAGGGAGGGGAGCGACGCGCCAGTGATCCTCCCAGCTGTGTGCTTGCAGGGTCTTGCAGTCGGCGTCGGTGCTGCTCCCAAATCACACTGGTAAGAACGCTCTCAATGAGGCCTCAGTAGAAGAGGCACACGATTGGTGCCGGAGCTCTTGCTCTTTGTAGCGTAGGAAGTAAAGTTGTTGCTGGGATTTCTTGGCCAGTGATGTAGTGTTATTAGTCCAGGAGATGTCCTCGTTGAAAAAGGTGTGAACACACGTGAACTCCGCATGAGAGTGTTATCCTCCACCTCCCAGGTAACCACACCAATGACACACATCAGGTTGCGGAGGTGTGCTCTCTGGCTGGAACTAACTTGACAAGGCGTGGGGTTTTTTCTTTTAGCTTGGTCAGTAAGAAAGGGAGAAATCAAAACTGCTAAAGAAGAGGGCCCACCTGGCTTGACATGAATTCAGTAATTTTGCTGATCGGATGCATTCCAGATTTTTGTGAAAAGAAAAGCACAAGGGGGGAACCTTTTGATCATCAGCAGACCGCTGAGACTAGACTGCCCCCACTCTGGTGTCCGAAGCGTCCACCTCCACAAAAGGGTACAAAGGAGCACCGAAATAGAACATTCTGAGAGGTGAGAGCAGCGAGGGGAGCTGCCACCGAACTGTAGTACTGAATGAATTGTCAGTAGAAGTTAGAGAAGCTCAGAAAGCGTTGAAGCTCCTTATGAGAGATTCAAAACGCTTTGTGTAAACAAGGCCTGTGTGTGTGTGTGTGTGTGTGTGTGTGTGTGTTTGTGTAAGTGTGTACGTGTGCGTGATGTGGGAAAAAAACATTTAATAAATTCTGAGAAATTCCCCAGTCTGCTTTTTTTGTGGAGCAGATGTGCATGGTAATATTGTGCGCACGCGCACACACACACACACACACACACACACACACACACACACAAATCCCAGAAAGGACACTTCTGTGACATGAAAGTCGCATTTTCGGCCTTTACGAATGGCTGTTTCTCTAGAAGCCTCTGGAGAACTTAACATACATTCAACACATGTTCCTGTTTTAGACTTGGTCAAATTAGTTTGTCATCCAAGCACACAAAAACAGTAACGTTAAGCAGGTCCCATATGATATCACTAACTAACACTGTCCCTTCTTCCCCACAAAGAAAAACCCAGCTCCAGCAGGGGAAAGAGGAAGGCCGAATCCCTAACCCTGCTGTCAGAGAATCACTGATGTACCTCTCCATAGACTTGGTTTCAGGAGCAGACCTTTAGGAGAAGCAGTGCCTCAGAGGAGATCGATGGCAGAGTCATATGGGTCATACGAGTGATGTGGCAGCAATGAGGTAGCCCGGGCCTTGTTGAATACCTCCTTGAGGTCCGTGTACTCGTTGGAAAATCCAGAAATATCTGGAAACTCAGAGGGAACACGGAGACCTGAAGCAGATGTCAGGGCAGATCGGATACTGCACTTCAATTCTACAGGCATTTTTGAATTTTGTTTGCGTCTAGATTCACTCACAGCTGTCTTGGCCTGTTTACACGTGGGGTGGGGGTGGGGGGTTACGAGAGATCACCAACTGAAATACATACACGTACCTGCAGGTTTCAGGTTCGTACCACATCCATGGTTTTCACGATCCCCGAGACCACAGTGCGCCAGTTTGCATTGCTTCCGATAATGCTGCCGATCATGTTTAATAACAGAAAGGTCTCGCTTTATATCGGCTGATAACCAAAGACGTATGTGCTTAGCGCGCGGCTGGGCGACGCTCGCGTGAGACATTCGGTGTAGACGACATATCTCTCGCCGATCTGGATTGAATGCAGCGTACGCCGCCTCCGGAGGTGGTTTTGACAGTGGTTGACTGCATCCGTCCAAGATGTTTAGACGGAGAAAACATTTCTCTTTGCTTTGCAATTTCACAACCGCTTTGTGTAAACAAGGCCTGTGTGTGTGTGTGTGTGTGTGTGTGTGTTTGTGTAAGTGTGTGTACGTGTGCGTGATGTGGGAAAAAAACATTTAATAAATTCAGAGAAATTCCCCAGTCTGCTTTTTTTGTGCATGCACGCGCGCGCGCACACACACACACACACACACACACACACACACACACACACACACACTTTTATCTGATGCATCTGTGTGCAAGGCAGAGCGTAGAGGGGAGAGCCGTGGGGGGGGTCTTGTGTGTAAGGAGCTTTGGGCGACGACGTGCAGACAAGACTCATTCGTCTTTTTTAATCTTAAGCGACAAAGATGCCGGGAGAGGGAAGTGGCACAGCGCATGGCATCGTCAACAACTACACCTCCTCCGCCCACAAAGCACCTGAGAAAGCACCGCCCCCCCCCTATCGCCATGGACGCACACCGCAGCAACAACACGGCACACACTCAGAACCCGCCATGATTTGAATACATGTGCGTGTCCCCCGTTTCTATTTACAGTGGTAGACACAGCGTTGTGTTATTTTCTGCTACGCCCGTGGTTATTTATTGTTATTTACCGGGATGCCGCAGCGTGTCTCAGTTTAGAGCTGCCGCTGGTGGGTGCTCCCGGTGTACCGGGAGGTCAGGGAGGAGGAGGAGGAGGAGGAGGAGGAGGCGATGTGTACGGTTTACTAGCGTCCGCACTCATTGTGTGAGCGTGGGTTTGACCTTTAGGCTGAGTGGGGTCACAGTGGGCTGTGGAGGTGATGCCGTGACGGAGGAGACTCGTGTTTTGACTTTTGATAGAGCTCCAGCGCAAAGTGAGAATTTCTTGTTCTTGTTCCCTAAAATGTGTGTTATTGTTGATCAGAAGTAGATAGTTGATTGAGACGGTGATGGATGTTAGATTACATTACATTGCATTGAAATGTCATTCAAACGAAATATTTGATAAGTGAATGAAAAAGATTTCAAAACCGTATTTAATCATAAGAAACAGCAACAAACACCAAAAGTGCTAACTGTAATTTCAGGGTAATCACTGTTGTCTTGAACGATGCAGAGAGTGGAGATGTTGTGTGGCAGTGAACGCTGCCACACGCCACCTGCGGCTGCACTGCAGGCTCCACCAACAAACACAGGACACGGGTGAACGTTGTACCGACCAGTGTCGTGTGGCGCTGGCAAGATGTTGCAGAGCAGAGCGGATGTTCGATCCTAGCATGTTGGGCTGAGTGATGGCTTGTGGTGATGGCTGCTTTATACTGCGTGCGTTGATTAGCCAACGCAGCACAGGTGTGCAGCCTCACCCGACCCCAGAGTGTCATCAGACTGGTGTCAGGTGAGGCTGAGAACATTAATTACTACCTCATGATAAAATAAGGGAAGTAAGATAAAAATAAGTCAATATATGGACGAATACTTCAACATTGGATACATGTATAAATATATATATATATTCATGTATTTATTTATTTATTGAACGCCACTGAACGAGTCGAAACAGGTAGAAACACAGAACGTTTTCAAGGGACTCATAAGACGGAAGGAGGCGAGTACGTTGGCATCCAGACGTCTAACTCCCTGTCATCTGGGCCAATTAAAAGCGTCCACATCACCCGTGAGCACTCAGCAGCAGGCAGCAGCAGGACCTGTGCAGACATGACTCGCTCACCGGTTCCCCCTTTGGCAAACCCACTCTGGCAAACCACAGCGAAGGGACCGCCAGGCCAGCAGCTACACCACATGTTGGGGGGCTGCGTCGACATCGAGTTAAGAGCCACTGCAGCCTCACTAGTTCCAGGGCGTTACATATATTTGCATATACCGGCAGGTAGTCTCACGACTGTTTCCAGTTATTTAATGTATGTGTATGAGCCTGTGATCATAGCAGATGCCAGGCCGATGCCAGAATAAGTATCGGTCTGCATATTTCTTTGTAGTTCTTATTTGAATTGTTTTCATCTCTGTTTAATTATTATTACTGTCTTGTACTTGCTTGCTTCCTTTCTGGGATTAAAGCAATATAACGGGAGAATTTTGCAAGCACGCTTCGGTCATATTGTGGGGCAATTCGCTCTCAAAATAAATCACTTTTTGTCCGTTGTATATACAGTATATACATGCTTGGCATACATACTTGGTTGCTTATATTGGATTGTGATAGACTTAAAATATAGACAAGATAAATGAGAAAAGAGAAGAAGAAGGAACTCTCTCCTCTCTTACTGTTTTGCCCCATGATGTGACCCTTACATTTCAAGAAAATCTCACTTTCCAATAGGATGACCCCTCGGTCATCAGCCATCTCCATGTTCACACATGTGGGGTGCACCTGAAGGTCATTTACGATTGGATGACAGGATGAGGGGGAGGTGTCGCGCCAAAGCCTTTTCAAAGAAAAATAAATAAATAGAAACAATGATCTATCTATTGTCTCTTTATCATCTCTTTATAATCTCTCTACTCTCTCCATTGTCTCTATATCATCTCTTTACCATCTCTCCATTCTCTACTGTCTCTCTATTGTCTTTACTGTCTTTCTATTGTCTCTTGATAATCTCTCTACTGTCTCTCCATTGTCTCTTTACTGTCTCTATATTGTCTTTATTGTCTTTATTGTCTCTACTGTCTCTCTTTCGGCTCTTTATTGTCTCTACTGTCTCTATTCTCTGTACTGTCTCGCTAATGTCTCTCTATTGTCTTTACTGTCTCTCTATTGCCTCTACTATCTCTCCACTGTCTCTATATTGTCTTTATTGTCTCTCTATTGCCTCTACTGTCTCTCTACTGTCTCTATATTGTCTCTTCTGTCTCTCCACTGTCACTCTATTGTTGCTGTACTGTCTCTCTGTTCTCTAATCTCCAAATCACTCCAAAGATCCAATACAAGATGGAATCTAATGCATCAAATCCTGCCCTTTCGTTACATTTCTGCTCACTGCAAACACCAATGTTTCTCTATTTCTCCCTCTTTCTCTCTCTCCATCCTCCAGTCTCGTCAGACCCCCGAGGGAGAGTTCCTGCCTCTGGACCAGTGTGAGCTGGACGTGGGCTTTGGGACGGGTGCGGACCAGCTCTTCCTAGTCTCCCCTCTGACCATCTGCCACGAGATCAACCCCAAGAGCCCCTTCTTCGACCTGTCCCAGCGCTCCCTGAAGAACGAGCAGTTTGAGATTGTGGTGATCCTGGAGGGCATCGTGGAGACTACAGGTGAGAACCACTTCTTTACTCTATTACATATCGTTGTTCTCATTTAGTGGTGGAGAAGGTTTAGGCAAACTATGAAGGAGTAATAACGATGAGAAAGATTTGACTAGCGTGAAGGTGTGTCGGAAATAAATCTATATGTACGAAGAATTACGAGAAGACATTTTGAAGGAAAAGGCTTTAAAATGGTAATAGATGAGTGGATCGATGAATACGAATACATTTAGTTCACTGGCACATAGTCTGGGCACCAGACCAATCTGCGAGCTCATGTTTTATCTGCTCTGGCATATGCCCGGGCCAAGTCAGATTTGCAGCCGACCTGGCCCGGGTCGGACCAATCACTGCCATTGATCTAATATGGTGCGGGTTTGATACAACGACGATGTACAGAGGAGCGTCGCTGAGGCATGGAACAGTCTGTTGTCTCCACTAGCGTGACAGTATTTAAAGAATGGGACGGTGTATTTTCGCATAAAAAGATGTGTTTGTAGAATGAGGTGTTTGTTAGAAAGACGTGTTTGTAGAAAGATGTGTTTGTTATAAAGATGTGCTTGTTAGAAAGACGTTTTTGTAGAAAGATGTGTTTGCCATATTTCCGACAGGATTTGGTGACATTTTAATAACGCGCTATGTCACACGTTTCGTTGCACTGATTGGTTGTAGATCTATCCAATCCAAGCGGCATTTTGGTCCACACCAATTGGTAACGCCCCTTGGAAACCGATAATGAACTGAGAAGTTCCAGACTAATAAGCATTTGTGAATTGCTCTGGCGATGTCAGGCTAACGGACACAGCTAATCTACACCTCGAAACACACGAGAGACGCCTTGTTCCCTCAATCCTGCCTGTGAGCCAGATGCGCGATATCTAGCTGGCTTTCGTACATTATACTCTTGTATGCAAAGGTGCGTGCGTGGCTTTGACAAATGAGCCGAGGCCTCGGTGGCAGTTCCTCTCCATTTTTCTCGCGGCGCGACAGCAGAAGTAACACCAAGACTAAGAAAGAGACGTCTGCGCTAAGCATGGCCCGTCTGGACGGCTCTTCGGTCCCTATCCCCGGCCTTCCACTATCCCCTCCTTCAAGCCCTTTGTTAACACAAAACTGGAGTCCATCATTCTTTGATGTTCCCCCCCCACACTCAAGCGTTCTCCGTGAGGTGTTTTTTGATTTCTGTTCCCAAAAACCGTCAGTCCTTCCACCATTGTCCTAAACGGTGCCATTGTGGTGGATTGGCTCAGAGTAGCCAAACAGAAGGGGTGTGGGGGGGGGTGGCTAGTGAGGCATTGCACTCGTTGGCGCAGGCAGGCCGTACGGATGGTCCTGGGGTAGTTGATAGCGTCATTAAATCCTTATGGTTGCCATCGGAGACCGTTGCCGTAACGCTGTGGCTGCCCCCCAGCCGACCGAAATCATTCACGGTCAAACACTCCTCACACCGACACCCATTAACGCAAACACATTAGAGGGAGAGGGAAGGGGAAAAGGGGGGCTATTGTTTTCTGGAAAAGTCTGTCAAACGGCCTTTGGAAACGGTTCTCCGAGGTCAGTGCAATTATGTTGCTGGCTGATGGACGGGCGTTTCACCTAGCCCGAATGTAGCAGTCCGACAATCAAACCGTAAAGGACAATGATTTTCAACCTTAACTCTATCTATCCGCATTGAGGATGTAGTGTGAAAAACGGCACAATCTCAGCAAGATTCGCGGCATCAGGTGGCCTCAAGTAGTGGGGAGATCTGGGTGCAACATGGAGGAGAGGTAAACATTGTTCATTTGCATTTACTACCCACATTGAAATGATACAAAGATGGTTGTGAATCGTCAAAGTTTGTCAATTTCCAAAACACAAATCAGCTCACTATTCACCAACTTTATTACCACATTTTAGTTGTTTTCTTGAATATACTGTATACTTAATACATACTACACATTAACAATACAATATAGATAGACTGCCAGGTATATTTTACTGCAATAATCTATGGATTTCCTTTATTTGCATCTCTCTCTGAAAACTAACGGCAAGAATTGTAACCAATCACCTTCCACAAACCAATCACACATTTCAGTCCACGCTTACTCCAAATGGTGAGAATAACCAGTTTGCGATCAGTTTCATACCAACAACATGTATGACTTCATTACACGGGAACCCTGCGGCTCTGTCTACATGTCAAACTGACACCCTGAGACGGATGGCGGCTCGCATTTTGATAGAGCAGCAGCGTAGCGTCTGTTATCGTACATTGAAACACAATAACGGAATGCCATCAAATCACCCAAATGCCGTCCATCAACACAACTCTGGCTGACGCAGCGAGAAATGTGTTGTATGCATTAGTTGATGACCAGGGAAGGATCCGCAGCCCGCGCTGCCTCAGAGATTACATCTTGGCCGGTACCTTCACGCAGGACTGCCCGTTTTATTTTTCAAATATAAAATGGAACGCCTGGCGCCCGAGATAATATACCATTGACATATTTGGTGTGCTTGACATGCACAGAACACTGCAGCGCAAAGCGCTGTTCTTAGCGTGTATTGTAAATAATGCAGAAATGACTGCAGTAGGGTCAGCGTTGTCGTTCGCTGTTAGCTTAGCAGTTATTTACATTAGCGTTCTACCGTTTAATAGTATTATTACTGCTTTTATTTACATGAACAGCCATTTACTGTAATTCTACAGCATGTATACTTGTATAGCCTAATATAGCCTATATCTAAACATCGGAAATGGACACTGAAATATTTGCATCCAGTCAGTCAGTCAATAAACAATAATTGGCCATTCCTTTCTGACAGTCAGTATAATAACAGATGAACAATATAATGAGAGAGAGAGAGAGAGAGAGAGAGAGAGACAGAGAGACACATTGTAGCTGTTGTCGAGCTACTAGTTGGTTCACCTCGGAAGGGACAGAGGTGGGGGGGTTTAGGCAGAAGAGACTTTATTTTACTGACCTTTTAACTTTCTGTTATTAAGTTCTAGTATTAAGTTGAGGTCGGCCGTGAGACCGGTCAGCTCCGAGAAGACGGGGATGAACTGCCTGTAGTAGCCGGCCAGTCCCAGGGAATGTCCTCACCTGCCTTTTGGTGTTCTTCTACCAGCGGGTGCACCTGCCTAAGTGCTACCCAAATACCATACCTCTCTCTGTCCAACTGCACACTTCTGCCAGGTGTCACTGTGACTAACGACAGCACCAAGGGCAGGCAGAGTTGCGACTTGGCGGGCCAATAGTTCAGCCATGTTGTCCCACTTAAAGTTGCGGCGAGACATAGTGCTTACCGCGCGAATCGACGTAGCTCGCGCAGACGTCCTCTCTGTCCCCCCCGCTCTGACTCTCACCGGTATTATTCGCGAACACTAAGAAAATGTCGCTTTTAGAAAAGGCAAAAGAAAGCAGCTGAGAGCGGTCGAAAGTGATTCCGTTAACGTTACTGCTGGCAACACTAAACCCTCTCTGGGTGGAGAGGACCAGACAGTGGAATACAAGAGTGAGTATCCCAAGTTGATTCATTTATCTTTATTCCAAGGCAGTTTTATACATAAGTGGTCATTTGTGTGTGTGTGTAATT
This sequence comes from Bathygadus melanobranchus, assembly GCA_900302375.1. NCBI lineage: Eukaryota > Metazoa > Chordata > Actinopteri > Gadiformes > Macrouridae > Bathygadus > Bathygadus melanobranchus. The sequence continues at coordinate 2,142 of OMKP01084093.1, read as the reverse complement.
TGCAGATATGCTATGCTGATCAGAGATGGCTGTCTGGGACAAGGAGCGAGCTGAGAAAGCATGATTAATAATTGAAAGAACACATTGGAAGCAATGTGTTGAAATGTCTGTGTTGTTTTTTTGTGTATAGAGAGAGAAACATAATAATCAGCTGGTGGTATAACTGTACTGGTTGGTCCTGTATCTCAGCAAACCAGCCAGAAACAGCCCTTACTCATGGATAACCATGCAGCTGCTGGCACCTTGGTGATTCCAATTCAAGCAGGAAAATGTCAGGGGGAAAAATGTCAGCGTCTAAACTGCACACAAACTAGACTGAATTAGAAAAGCAATTCGATTTTAGCTACACACGGCAAAACACTGAACTCTAATTAACTTCTCACAACCGACTACAAATAGCATGACGAAATGTCGTCATGGGTGAAATTCACTGAGATAGAACTAGAAGCATATGATTGGTTCGCGCTGCACAACCCCATGCATGCATGCAGTTGGAGGTGGAAACACACACGAAATCACCTGCAGGTTAAATACGACACACCGGGCCAAAGTTAGAATAATTTCAACTTTGAAGTAAGGTTGGCAAAGAGACGTTCGTTTCGATTAATGAATTCTAGAAAAAAGAACGCGCTCAAGAAATGAACACAGATGAAGCACGCTCTATGCTCTATGCTCCACAGTAACCTTGTAGGAAATGGTGGAGGTACTTAAATAGATCTATTTATGAAATACATTTTAATAACCTAGATGCATGAAATGAAAATAAAATATGAAGAGACTTGAGCCAGTGACCAATCTCCAGGGTCAAATGTGATAGCCTTCTGAAGATACAGACAAATACTGTATTCTGCTATATTGCAGAATGGTAAGATACTGTTCTGAAATTGACTACAAAATATATATCCCAGAATGCTTTGCTGTTGACAGTATAGTACTGTGGGGAAACAGTATGCAACTGTCACAATTTGGCTGTGGTCTTGGCTTTGGTTATTTTACAGCAATTATTTTTCCCAGTACATGGATGTGTGTATGTGTGCTTGAGTGTATGTGTGTGCGTGCACGCGTGCGTGCGTGCATGTGTGTGTATATGTAATTGACACCAGTATTTGCGTCCCTATTCCAGGGTTTTATGTCCTCAGAAGGGCCAACATCAACAGGCCTCCGGAAAGACTCGTAACACGGCTGCCTGAAAACGATGATGAACCAGCCTGAACACAACAGTGTTTTACTGGAGCTCTGTTACACTGGAAGAAAACAGCCAATATGGCCGACCTGATGGATATCGCCATGGCTTACATGACATGAACGATATGTCACGATGAGAAATGCTATTTCATATTTAATATTTAATATTGTATTTGTCATGACCACGCCCCTGTCCCCATCTCTGTGTTTGTGTGTTTTCCTGCTTTGTCTTTAGTTGTCATTCCCCACCTGTCCACTAGATGCCCTCGTTCATCTCCCCACCTGGACATCGTTCCTTCATTAGCTCTAGTCACTCCCTTTCCGTGTTAGTTTGTTGTCTACGTTATGCATAGCGTTAGGTGTGTTTGTGTTGCTTTTTTGATACTCCTTGACTTCCCATGCTTGGAAGTGTTGTTTTGTTTGAGAAAACCAAACCTTTTGATGAAGCAGTATTCTGCCTCCGTCTGTGTTTTGGGTCGTATCCACCGTGTACCTGCCACTCTCCCCGCACTGCCAATGTTATGATGCCATGTTATGATGCATTCATACAATGTTGTGCGCCGTTGAAGATTGTGAGAAAAATAAACACCGCACACATAACATGAGAAGGTGACGCGAATGAAATGAACATGTTCTGCAAGGAAGGAAGACAAACGATAATAACAAATCCACGCTGCCTCCTGCTACACAACCGTGCAAAACTGTCAAACGAGATTTACAGTTAAAAAGGTTTTCCGGGAGTGGATTGGTCGCCGGGGGGGTCATGTGACCCGTGGAGCGGCCCAGCCCTGTTAACAAACAGAGGCCAGACTGCAGTGTGGATCCACAAGTTGCTATGGATCGCCCAGCGGGGGGGTGCTGAGATGCAGACCTGGATGTCACAGTATCACTGTGTTGTTTCTTTATTACAAGAGCTGGGGTCAAACTCGAAATCTGAGCCGCCATTGGACGGCCCGA
>OMKP01084084.1:0-12971 GCA_900302375.1 Bathygadus melanobranchus | reverse complement strand
TATAACGTTAACCTAAATCAAAGGCATGAAAAAACGTCTGTCGGCATGTCAACGAAGTCCAATAGCGCACAGCCCGTCAATTTGTGGTAGCTCCGTTTATTAACAAACATAATATTATATAAGTTGCATATTTCTAATGCAATACAAGTTAATATGTTTAGCATCAACACAAGTTGCTGATGTAAGCAATAGGCTGCATTCTAATTGGCCAGAACGACTCATAACGACAAACGCCAGTACAGTAGGTTTGCATAAAATTAAACCAGTACAAGCTCGCACACCGGGAGTGGTAAAACAGGAAACCGCACAACCCTAGTATATACATATGTATATATGCTTAGATGAAACGTGGGCGTTTTTCTTGGGAAAGCCAAATTGGCATCACTCATTTACATTTACATTTAGAGCATTTGGCAGACGCTTTTATCCAAAGCTCCTTACTGTACAGCAGGTAGCCAGGATAAGATGCTACACAAGCTAAGTTATATTTCAAGTGCCGGGACATGCCTACAAGATCCTACAAAGAGTCAAGACATACAAATATCGAAGTGCTAAGGATCCAGGAGGGGTGGGGTTAAAGTATTGATCGGGTAGGAGGGAGAGGGTTGGGGAGGAAAGGTGGGCAGGAGGTGAAGCTATTCAGAGTCCAGGTGGACTCTGAATACACTGTAATCACTCATCCTATTGCAACACCCTAATGAGAAAATATAAAGGGATTCTCACTTGCACGTTGTTCTATTCACAGCCTGTCATGCTGTTAAACTGGTGATGTGTGCCTTGATAATACACACATGTGACGGCAGAGCAACCATAGAATAGAACCATGGAGCAATAGCCAGCCACAGATCTGCTCCAGAACATCTCTCCACTCCTGGGCGGTCCCAGACATTAGATTACATTAGATTAAAGTAAGTAGTAGGACAGTGGATTTGATTTATCCACTTGGATGAAGCACATTGGATTGCAGTACTGCAGTAGTACACTAATGAAAACATCTATAGGGTTTATATGACCGAGTGTTGGACTTGCCAAGAGGACATGCACGCGCGCGCACGCGCACACACACACACACACACACACAGTTGAGGGAGGTATATGCAGTCTAGTGTGAAGTCTTACTGCGACAGCTAAAAAGGTTTGATTTGTAATTATGTGATGAGATTATTTGGATGCGTTATAGTCCATTGACTTATTTTCACTTGTTAACATTTACGCCTGATTTGTGGCAAATGTTTTTACAACAGCCATCGCTTTTCTTCAAAACTATTCAAATGTAACACAAAAAACAAATATAGCGAAACCCATCCACCCACGACTAAATCAACCCAAGATTTATTCCATCTAAATCAATTAAGTCTGCAGAGGAAAATGCAAGACAATTGAATGTTGAATGAAAATGATAGCTGCGGTGAGATAGTTATTAAAACACTTTTAGCCAAAATGACTTCCAGTGAATGTATTAAGCTATAGCAATTAGCAGGTAGGTGTTGCTGCCTAGACACCAAACCTTAAGCCTAGAGCATAAGTGTAAAGCTCATCCGCATTCATTCTGCTTCCATGTTAAAGCGCCCCTCTTCTACCACCAGGTGTGAGTGTGATTGCAAGCGGTTTCAAAATTGACGCGTGACTACAATCGTCATTGTGACATCACAAGTGGGAGTATCCACCCAGATCCACATACAGTCCACTGGGTAGGCTGGCATCACACATCCCGGTGGACACTCCCACTGGTGATGTCACTGGGGTAGTCACATGAGAATACCGTGCCCCGTACATAGATTTAAACTCATGTACATACAATATACATGATGTATTATTATATACATGTGTTATAGTGTGTGTGTGCGTGTACTCACTCCAGGGAGAGCTTCTCCTCTTCCTCGTTGAGGTTGGGGAGCCTGTGCAGGCCGAGGGTCATCCTCAACGTGTCCACATGCTCCTTCAGGGGCTTGTACTCGTCGTGCAGCCGGCGGGTCGTCTCCAACAGCTTGTTCAGGTCGTTCTCAGACTGCTTGATGGTGCTTTCCATCTGAGCAGACAGGAATCGGTTGCATGAAATGACATGATAGGTTGTCTTTTCTTCCCCTCTGCCCTCATTGGCTAAAGTGCTGCTATTCATATAATTATCAACATAAATATCATTATTAGATAAAAAAATAAATCACTGTCATCATTGTCACAAATATTTTGTGCATGACCCTAGCATCCAGGAGTCGATGGTAACAAATGGTTTGTTATTGGGATGGAGTCTCGACTCCATCGACGTCCACATTTAGATGAAACATAACTGCAGTTGTTTACCCCAGACAGCCTACCTCACCACAGCTTGTTGACGTCTCCACCCGCTTATGGCGATCATGCGATATCCCAGAGCATGTCATGGCGTCTTTAGTTTAAAGTATTGCCCCTTTTTTGTGGAGGCAAAAGGTCTGCTCGTTCAGACTTCATTCATGTTCGAATGAGCGCTGGTTGTTCTGTTCAAAAGGCGTCAATATTATAATTGCCCTCTTTGTTTTCTTGAGCCACGGCCCTGCTCATTGATGTTACAAAATGTGTTATATATTTGGGGGTGAAAAAAGACAGAAAGAGATAAATGAATGACAAAATCCCCAGTCATCATCATCCCGCGGACCTTAATCATTAATCTTCCACTCTTTCAAAAGGTGTCTGTGTGTATGAGTTGTACCCACCACATTGATATCTGCGTGGATGAGCCGCAGTTCCTCAACATGGGCCATTTTCTCCTGGAGCAGCAGGTCCATCTCCTGTTTGTACTCCTTCAGGTGCTTCTCCTCAGACTCCAGAGCCTCAAACTCCGTCTTCAGGCGAGATTTGATCTTCTGCATTTGGATGGTTTTGTTCCTGGAGGGAACGGTTGACAGCAGTGCGGTCAATGCGTTGGAACAATCCAAATTATGTTGTTTTGGGACATGTAATATAGCAGTTGTACATGGTATTAGTATTCGGCACATAGCTTGAGATGTAATTGGTGTAATTACTAATTTTGGAGTGTATGCCTGAGATGTGCGGCAGTAGCTCAGGAAGTATAACGGCTAGCAACCAGAGGGTTGCTGGTTCGATTCCCGGCTCCCCCTAGCCATGAGTCGAAGTGTCCCTGAGCAAGACATCTAACCCTAACTGCTCCCGTATGCTGGCTGTCGCCTTGCACGGTTGACATGAATGGGTGAATGTGAGGCAATGTAAAGCGTTATGGATAAAAGGGCTGTATAAATGCAATCCAACCCATAGACAGGCTTATTTTCAAAATATGTTAAACGAATTCAATTGTGACATGCACTGCTGGCCAGCGAGCATCAAGGGAAGCAGACCCTCTCGTACAAATGTTTAGCCGACTAGATAATGAAATGGAGCAGGAGTAGCTAGCTAACCCGTAGCAACGTTAGCCCAGCACTACATCTGGCATTGGTTGATACACATCTGGAAATGTTGGGTTCACGCATGACCAGAACATCCAGCTACAGTTTCATCCTATTTTTTGCACTTCCTTAAACAATACAAACAGTGCGACGACTGCTTGCCGGTGTCGCCCTGGGCAAACCGTGTTGTAATACCAGAGCTATACGGGTAACGGAGAGGTTGTAACCCAGCTAACGTTAGCTAGCCAGGAAACTGCTCCATACAGCTGGTCCAGCCGCTATATTCCCTCTACCTATGCTATTTCATCCAATAACAAGGTCCTTACCTGATTTCTAATATATTCTCTAATTTGCACATGATTTCTTGCTCTTCCGCCATGATTTGTGTCCGTAAATTGGCAAACTGGCAAACTCGGACTTCCCGTATGGCCCTGATAAAAACACAATAGCTGGCGTGTACGCGCATGGAGGCGCGCACGCGCCTGGGGAGACCGGGTGACGCGTGTCGCGCTGACCTCAGTTCGGCCATTGGAGCGCACAGGCAGCTTGACCCGATATCAAATGCAAAGTAAAATGTCTTCTATAATGGTCTAGAAACTATAACTTTTCAATTGATGTTGTGATTGGTACAATCCTAATTACTAAATAAAATATGTAATTACATTCTGAAGACATTTTCTTTGTGTGCCCCAATAAATCCACGCATGCATAACATGATGAACAATCATTGTAATGTGCTGTGTGTTTTTAATAATACATTATCTGATTATGGTTAGACTTATTTTTCTTTGTTGTTGGTTAAAGTGCAGGGGCCCTCAGCGCTCCCGAGACGAGTGGTCAGATCACATAGCTTCCTGGATCTCAGGAAAAACCGGTGTAGGATCAGGCCCTTAGTCCTGAGGTATTGCTGGATTAACTAAGAGAAAGCCTTGGAGGCAATACAATGGTCCATTTGAACCTAGTCTATAATCCTCATCAGAAGCACTTTCATATGACTGCAGCGAAAGTGCAGCTTTGGGAACCTGTTTAGGGCCGTTATTGAAGATAAAAGAAATACAATGTCGACTGTAAGTACTTTTTTCATGTCTTTATGTTATATTTACCCGTTATTCTGAGCGATGGCTGATTCATATGTCTGTGAGGCGGTCAAACTTGCATGTTAACGAAAGCTATGAATAGTGTTTTTTTCCCCTTTTTTCTCTGTTATGAGCAGTTTTGCTGGAACAAACAGCATGTGGTTATCGTGTAGGCCTACAGAGTTTCTGTTCTTCATCTGTTTCTTATTGGTTGTATTAGTGTGACAGTGTTTCCTAGAGCTATTTACATTGTTGCATAACTGAAATCTTGAAACAGAAAGGGTCATGGTCTTTTCCAGGGATGATAACATTTCATTTGAAATTCCCATTGAGCAACTCAAGATGAACCTGGGGCTGTTCTATACAGCAAACAGAAACAGTATCTTATACCTTGGTTACTTCAGTCCTAACCTTCGTGCCTGCATTGGATTACATCGACGCTTCTGACATTCCTGCAGTTGTTCCCCGTCAGCACTACTAGCCTAGCCATGTTGCAGACTTAAAAGATCTCTATTTCCTAACGCAGTTTTTAATTCATGATGGATAGCTGTAGTTATAACCCGTTGTTCTGTTTCTGTTGTCACACACCAATTGTGGAGTAAGTCACAGAGATCAGGCTGTACTATATATATTATATATATTATATTCTTTGATTGTACTTTTTAGACATCGTCATTTGCATGTTATTGTTGACTTTTTGATTTTGCATTCGCCGAATTCCATTCCATTCCATGATTTTGTCGTTCATTACATTACGTCTTCTTGTTTTTAAACTGAAATTACTTACCTTTGCCTTCATTTGTTAATTGTATATTGCTTGGTTTATGATGAATGCATCATTCATCAAAAACCACTAAAATTCACACTAAAAGCATATATTTTTATTAGTGTGAGAGAATGTGTTATATCTGTGAATGTGTTGTATCATTTAGACGCCGTTAAGGGTTAAACATGTATAAGGGACAAAGTACGCAATAGGCCTATAATCTCTTCTGCCTATAGGCCTACTTCAACACACCCTTTGAAATGGTTAGGCCTACGTCATGGTCATGACCAACAGCGAGTAGGCCTACAAAAAAAATATATGTAACATTAACAAACAAAGGCTCTCATCCCTGTGACCCAATCATTAATGACTTCATGAACCCCATGGTTTCAGTCCTGAATGTATCTCAATTAAACTGTGGGCTTAATTTTTTGATTGTAGTCCCCACCAACCTCTTGCGATTGGATGCTCCTGGTTGAACAGAAGAATGTAAGGAACTCCTTGTATTGTTTTTTTGTTTTTTTTTGGTCATTTACCTAAAAGGCTTTCGTCTAAGTTGGAAGGCGAAGTTAGTCCATTACAAAACCATTATGGTGTCACAGAACTGCTTTGCATCCGCACCTGTTACCTTGTGTTTCAATGACATGAAAAGGCTGAACTCACAGGGAACCTCCCGCTGCATCTCCATGTGTTTCTGACAGATAAATGTCCGCGTTACCACCATGGATGCTGAGCTGCAGTTCGCCATCCTCCACAGCACAACCGGCAAGCAACTCTTTGACCAGGTAGGGCCTACGGCGCTCAGTATACCGACACATTTGTCGGTATACACATTTGTCATTTTACAGTGTATTATTTTTGTTGTTATTTAGACAGTGAAAACAATCGGGCTGAGAGAGACCTGGTTCTTCGGCCTTCAGTACCAGGATAGTAAAGGCTTCTCCACCTGGCTCAAACTCAACAAGCGGGTATGGGGAGTTTGTGTCGCCGGTGTTGTGTTGTCAACCTTACATCACCCATATTCCACTCCCCAGAGGGTGGAATTTGATCTGATGAGAAAGTGTTATTATATCGGCTAAATGAACCCTCCCCACTGAGGCTCATTAGTGCCTATCTCCCATCCTTTGTCTGCATGCTGAGGGCGTCTCCATCCCAGGTGACGGCACAGGATGTGAAGAGGGAAAACCCTCTGTTGATCAAGTTCAGGGGAAAGTTTTACCCAGAAGACGTCACCGACGAGCTCATCCAGGAGGCCACCCAGCGGCTCTTCTTCCTGCAGGTTATGAGTGACAGCTTGCACGCGAGCACCAATGCACCTAATTTCCCCCCTTTTTTACACATGTTCACATTTGTTTTGATGAATTCATTGTCATAAAACCCCTGCGATGCACCGTGCAAAAAGACTTGAATGTGTTCCTGCCGTGTCCCAGGTTAAAGAGAGCATTCTGAATGATGACATCTACTGCCCACCTGAGACCGCAGTGCTGCTGGCCTCTTATGCAGTTCAGTGCAAACATGGGGATTACAGGAAAGACTACCATGTCCCAGGATACCTGGCAAAGGAGAAGCTTCTGCCACAGAGGTGACCACACCTATGCTAATTGATTTCATTCAAGGTTTTTTGGGGGGTTGTTTGTGTTAGTTTGTGTCATTTTGCATCATTCAATTGTGACTGTTGTGATTTGTTGGTGTATGTGTTTTTGTTTTTCTGATGAAAACCAGGGTTCTGGAGCAGCACAAGCTGAATAAAGGTCAGTGGGAGGAACGAATCAAGGTCTGGCACCAGGAACACAAGGGCATGCTGAGGTAGTACAGCTCTGCCACACACACACACACACACACACACTGCTAGGTGAACAAACATTCTCGTGGTCTTATGTCCTGGGGAATTGACTCCACAGAGAAGATGGAATGGTGGAGTACCTGAAGATCGCCCAGGACCTGGAGATGTATGGGGTCAACTACTTCAACATAAAGAACAAGAAAGGATCCGAACTGTGGCTGGGAGTAGACGCGCTCGGCCTCAACATATACGACAAGATGGACAAGTAGGAAACATTCAGTGTCCGTGGTAAAACTGTTGTCAGATTTCAATGTGTTCATTACCTCTGTCTCCATAAAACACCAGGATGACTCCAAAGATTGGCTTCCCATGGAGTGAGATTCGAAACATCTCCTTTAATGACAAGAAGTTTGTCATCAAGCCGATTGACAAGAAAGCCCCGGTACTTTAAATCTTCCTTGTAAACTGCTATGCCTCAACCTTTAAAAACTCATCTGGCCAAATAATGGCATGCATGCATCTCTTTAACGGCCACTCTGTCTGATAAAGTCACTTCAAGCGATGTGTTGCTGGTGATGTGTTGTAGCAACCTGTTTGTAATCCGGTGTCATTTCATTTGTGCTCTTGTTCCAAGGACTTTGTTTTTTACGCTCCCCGTCTGCGCATTAACAAACGTATTCTGGCACTGTGCATGGGCAACCACGACCTGTACATGAGGAGGAGGAAGCCGGACACCATCGAGGTCCAGCAGATGAAGGCCCAGGCAAAGGAGGAGAAGAACAAAAGGCAAATGGAGAGGTGAGAGCGAGGCGAGACGGTCGGGTGGTAGCGTTTGAAGAAAGTTCTCATCCACTGTAAAAAGTTTTGGTAGGAACAGACTTTCTTTTTCTTTTTTATCTGCAATTAGTAATTCTTTTGTCAGGGCTCTGCTGGAGAGTGAGAAAAGAAAACGTGAGAGTGCCGAAAAGGAAGCTGAGAAGATTGCTCGTGAGACCATGGAGTTGATGGAGAGGCTGAGACAGATTGAGGAGCAGACAAAGAGAGCTCAGGACGGTACGACACGAATCCTAAAACAAATGTGTCTAAATCACTGCTTCCTCTCCCACTGTGAGACAAGCAGGCTTATTTTTGGAACATTTCCCGTCTTCTTAGTTATTTTCTATTTCTAAACATCTCTCCCTGCGTGTTCTACAGAGTCGATAACCTCTTCATCTGTGTATGCACACCGGCCTTTGCGTGTGTGGTGAGGAAACGTAGGGTGGTTTGTGTTCTTCAGAGCTGGAGGAGCAGACTCGGAGGGCCCTGGAGTTGGAGAAGGAGAGAAAGATCGCTCAGGAGGAAGCCGAGCGTCTCGACCAGGACCGCAAGGCAGCGGTGGAGGCCAAGGCGGCTCTGCTGAACCACACGGAGAACCAGCTGAAGAACCAGGAGAATTTGGTGCTGTTGCCCAACTATGTACATGCTTGCATACACACACACACACACACACACACACACACATATTCAAGAAAACATAGAAAAGACATTCAAACATAAATCACAGCTTACTTATCTATTAGGTTAAAGCTCACCCCCATGCCCCTCACAACCAAATAAACTATCTGTTACTATTCGAATAAATTAACAAATAGTTAACAAGAATCAGAGCTGGAACCAAAAGGACGCACAAACCCAGATCTGTGAAGCCTCAATGAATAATTTTGGGGGAAAAAAATCATCCCATGACATGTAAATTGGCGGAGGTGTTTGGAAACAGAGCAGTTTGTGAACAAATTCAACATCCATTATTCAGTTCAAATGAGACAGGAGTGCTTTAGCGGTAGAGTAGATTCCAACTACATGTTACCTTTAAAAGCAAAAGAAAATGCTGTGTGTGTGTGTGTGTGTGTATGCACACATACACCAACACACACACACACACACACACACACACACACAGAGAGAAAACCCATACTTCAAGATCCTGCGTATACCTTTGACCAGGAACAGGTCTTAACGGTCCCTTGGCCCCCATTTGTGTGCATGTGTGCAGGCCACGGAGCTGGCGGAGCTTACCTCTAAGATATCCCAGCTAGAGGAGGCCAAGAAAAGAAAGGACGAGGAAGCTAAGCGATGGCAGAAAAGGGTGAGCATCAGCAAAATAAGTTAAGTGATGATGAATGAATTAAAGATGAGCTGAGTGACACCACTGAGACCTTGGTGGAAAGAGGGAAAAAAACACGGGGGAAAAAAGGCTAAGTTGTCTAATTTGTAAAACTTTAACAGTTAGACACGGCGACAGTGTTACAAAGTTAAGAAAAGAGAGGGGGGGGGGGGGCTTTGAAACTCGAGAAGGATGGTAGCCTAGCGCGCCTTTTGCTAGTAAGTGCAAACATATGTGTGTGTGGCAGAAATATCGTTGTTTTTTTATTCTATTATAACATAATTTGCAATTAACACGCAATAGTTTAACGCTGTTTTCATTATAAGTCATTTTACTTCTCAATAAGAGTCACTGAGTGATATCGTTAAACGAGTGTATGTCTGTTTTTTTTGTTCAAACATTCTCAGGCAGAAGCCTCCCACTATTAAGCCGCTGTGGCTAAATAATGGCTTCTCAACTCCCCCGTGATGTGTGTGTTGACAGGCGATGGCCGTGGAGGGTGACTTGGAACGAACCAAAGAGGAGCTGAAGAGCAAACTCACGGGTGTCCACATCCAGGCCTCGGTGCACGCCCACATGCACGAGCACGACGAGACGGACGAGAGCAGCGCGGAGGCCAGCGCCGAGCTAACCTCGCCAGACATGGTTCGGGACCGCAGCGAAGAGGAGAGAGTCACTGAGGCCCAAAAGAACAAGAGGCTGCAGAATAACCTCAAGGTCGGTGCCACTGGATGCACACGTACACATATCACTTCGATACATTTAAACTATAAAACACTATAAATTATTATCTATAAGTTGAAACTGGAACAGGGTCCAAAATGAACACCTGACACCAACCAAATATTGATAGATTTGTACCATTTGGCAGGCAAAGTGAAATATGAAACAACTTTTGACATGATGCCAGTTGTAGGATATGATGTGAGGATAGGATATGAAACAGGAAATAAGAGTTTCACTAGATGGTAAGTAGAATAGAACAGAGTGAGAAGAGAGTAGAATAACAGTGTAGTTATTAGAATAACTGGAAATGCAAAGGTACAAAATGAATGTCCTCATAGAATTGTGCACATACGCCATCATGAAAACTGATTAGAAATATACTAGTAAATACACAGTAACAAGGATCTTTTACATTTGTCAGTGGCATCTTATAGCCGACTTACCACCAAAAAAAAAGATAAATGTCACAATATCATATCATATCATTTCATATAGTTGCATGAAATAAATCATATTATCGGTGCCACACATGTTGCAATAAATAGGCATGGGAGAATCTTCCATCTTCATCCAGTCGTATTATGATGAAAATAAATGGCATCCCTACCTCACAAAAAAATAATGGATCATCTTGTGTGGTAGCCTAGACACCAACAGCAACTAGATAACATTGGACAATAGATTATTTGGGTGTGTGTTGGGGAGGGGAGTAGTTTTTCTGTTGTGTGAGGGCTACGTGTGTGTGTGTGTGTGTGTGTGTGCGCGCGTGCGCATATGCGTGCGGACACTCCCTCTGTCTCTCTCCATCAGTTCTTGAGTACCGAGTTGGCCTGCGCCGTAGACGAGACCAAGAAGACCCCGAACGACCGGATCCACGCCGAGAACGTCAAGGCAGGTCGCGACAAATACAAAACCCTCCGCCAGATTCGCCAGGGCAACACCAAACAGCGCATTGATGAGTTTGAGTCCATGTGAGACGGGCCATGTTAGCAGTCGTAATGAGACAGAAACAGAGAAAGAGAGCCATGATGACGTTTGACACCCTTCTTAATTGATAATTGCAAATATGCATCCTGCCTAGACAGGAGTGCCGACGCGGGATGCAACCCCATTTAATGGCACATTTAATTTACATGATTTGTGACTTCATGTTTGAAAATACGGAAATATATTCTACTTTTAAAAAAGTAGTTCACAATATGCATAGGCCTACCTTGTATTCAACCAATGTTTTAAGTTAGCATTGGCCAAACATCCACTGTAGGCTACTGCTAAATGAAATCTTAAAATTGCTGCTATAGACTATAGGCCAGTCAGTATGAGCTAGTAGACCTAGTAGACCTATCAATTGTATTTTATGCCTACACATTTATATGTGTAGGCCTACAATTGCCTGTAATGTGTGTATGTTTACCGGTAATGAGATGATTGCAAATAAATAATAAAATGTAACTAAACAATTGGATTGAGTATAGCCACCATTGATTTTCGGCATTTTGTAGCATAGTAGTCAGGGCCGTAGCCAGGGTTTAGAATTTGTTTGTACTATATTTATGGACGGACTATATACACACATACTCCCTGGCAGTCTTAAAATAAGATAAATCACAAACCATGGTTAGCACCGACCAATGTAGGGTATTAAAAATGTACGATTATTTTGTTAATATTGTAGTGTAAAAGCACAATTTTAACACATTTTGAGATTGATCTAAGGCAATTATCAGTCTTAAATGGGGCTGTTTCCTTTAAAATCATAATTCTTATGGAATGTGCTAGTATTCATATTTAGCATTTTAGAAAAACTTAAATAATCCGAGTAGCCTACTTGGTTTTTAAAATGCACATCTGAAGACCATTTAAGCCAAATAATTGATCTAATGTAAAAGTTTAATTTGTTTAATTTGTGCAAACCAACTCTCAGCTTGACTAGTCTACTCTCTTTGCTGTGTTAAAGGTGCTAATAAGTAACAATGACACTGAGTGTTTAAAATGGGTACTGCAATACTTCACAATATTGTCTCTGCCCGCTCCCTCCTCCCCAAACTCAAAGCTCACGCATTTTGTTGGAGGACACGAAAACGAGTGCAAGACGAGCCGAGCGCAACATTATATGAGACAAGCGCAAGTATTCTATTGTGGTATTAAAGTATTCTATTGTGACAATGACGAGCGACACCAAGTCCTACACTAAGTTGCAAACATATGTGTCTGCAATTTATTTATTTATTTGCAATTTATTGATTGTTTGCTAATTATAAACTGGGGCGGCAGTATCTCAGGAGGTAGAGCGGTTGTCTGGCAACCGGAAGATTGCTGGTTTGATCCCCCTAGCCAAGTGTCGAGGTGTCCCTGAGCAAGACACCTAACCCTAACTGCTCCCCACAAGCTGGTTGTTGCCTTGCATGGTTGACACCGCCGTCGGTGTATGAATGTGAGGCAATGTAAAGCATCGCTATATAAAAGGAATGCATTTACCATTTATAAACTAGCTTATGTGGATTTTTTAGCTAGCTAACTGTCAATGTTAGCTAGATGCATGGCTGGTTAGTGGTGTGTTTAGCTGGTAATTATATACATATATATAATCCTTTTTTTAGGTTGGGTAGAATATTGCAATCTCTGTGTACCAATTACCATGTCAATTCTTTGATGACATATGATAATTGTTTTTATTTAGTACAGTAAATGTGTTACATATAGCACTTTTAATTAGTGTGTCGTTAGCTGTGTGTGTGTGTGTGTGTGTGTGTGTGTGTGTGTGTGTGTGTGTGTGTGTGTGTGTGTGTGTGTGTGTGTGTGTGTGTGTGTGTGTGTGTGTGTGTGTGTGTGTGTGTGTGTGTGTGTGTGTGTGTGTGTGTGTGTGTGTGTGCGTGCGTGCGTGCGTGCGTGTGTGTGTTAGGGATGCAAACTAGTAAGGGGTAAAAAAAAGGTGAATATTGAACGTAGAACGGGGCCAGAGGAAACCTGCCAACTAAGGGGGTCCAGGGGGCCTGCTTCCCCGGGAGGAGATTTTGAAAGATATTCGCTTTACATGCTCATTTCTAGTTACTATTAAGTGTATTTACATCTGCCTGAGAGCTTATTTTAGCCATTAAAA
>OMKP01084083.1:0-14461 GCA_900302375.1 Bathygadus melanobranchus | reverse complement strand
AATCATACACATTGAAGAAATGTAGCTCAACTGTAAAGTGCACTGGTTATGTCCTATATGACATAAGTAATTAATAGCACCACAATGAAAACGTTTTCTGGATTTTTCACCCATATATATGCGTTTATTTATTTTGTATATAGGCCTACAGTATATTTAATTAGGTGCGCCTCAAATTTTGGCGGGTACTCCTCTGAAAAAAGTCGGTTTGGGCCTTGATTAGTGTGTTCAGAAGACAAGATCATAGAAGACATACGAATATGTTTTACAACCAAACAAACACATTTGGGTTCACTGGCACTCCAAAAACCCCCCCAACGTGTTCAATCGGTGAACTGTTGAACCATTTTAATTGGCTCCGAAGAAAGAAACTTCTCACCGATGCTGCTGATGTATTGCCAATATTTGTAATCGCCGCATATATGTAATATGTAATATTATATGTATAATATGTATATATATATATGTCGCTTTCGGCTCTCGGATTCTGTCAACGTCTACAAATGCATAAAAAAACATTTTGGCTGCAGCAGTCTGCTACCAAAGAGGTTGCATGTAAAGGTTTCAATAAATAATTTAGAGTATCTCTATTATGTCTCATTTACATCTCCACAAGCACTTATGTATTTCTTAATTTATTGCCCGTAACATATTTACGAGATCTATTTAAAAGAGCCTTTACTGAAACCGAGATGCGATACCATTGAGATCTCAGTGTAATATCAATTTTGTGTAGTTCTAGTGTCAAACAAATATCAAATGCCTCCTTTAAGTCTCATTGTTCCTCTTTTACTGCTTGACTAAGTAGTTAAGGAGAAACACCTCAGAAATATTTGAGCACAGAAAGTCCTAAATAAGAAATCCTTCTGATCTTATGTTTCTCATCTTTTCTCAATTGTAGCTTTTGTCCAATTTCAAGCAACACGTTCTTCCTCTGGGAAGGCCATTCAGGAGCAGGCGGGAGATAGACATCTGGCAGAACAGTACCATCGCCATGGGACATTGGACCCAGACCCATTTGGCTGGGGGTCAAACACCCTATCCACTAGCCTAAACTTTGTACTTTTTACATGAGGCCAAAGGCTAGCCTTCCGCTGTCTTCCTATGCCATTATTTGAAAATTCCTATTTTCCAACAATAGCTATTGTAGTACTACTACTATTGTATTGTAGTGTCAAACTTTTGAAAACCTTTGAACCAACATTTAAGCTAGGTTAGCTGTAGCCTTTGCTACCACTCTGCAACCCTGTCACTATGTCGCGTTGATGTTGCAGACGCCTGGTTGTTGATGTTCACGTGCTGCTGTTGTACGAGCAAGTAGGCTATAGGTCTTGAGTCCCACTCATGACCATGACCACGCCGGTGAGGGGCCTGGTGACCCTTGAGCTGGTGTGGGACGGATATGGACTCTAGCTGCGGAGGTGGTGAGGGGGAAAAAAGGGCAGGCGAGGGCTTATAGACGCATGAGCAATGCTCTGCCGTGCGGTACGACCACACCGCTCGGCCACCGCACCACTTCCTGCTTAGCATTATATTCCCCTTTGGACGAAAGGAGACAAATATTTGTTGACGTTGTTGTTGTTGTTGTTGTTGTAGAGTTCAATGATGCTCAGTTTAGCACAAGCAGGTGGGAGTTGGAACAAGTGCACAGGAGGGAAGCTTGTGGTGCTAATAACCTGCATTAGCTTGTTATTGCCACGCAGGAACATGAGCTATTCCCATGTTTCCTCATGAAAACAATTGAGTCACAGCTGCCTCCCTCGTGGTACCAATCTCCACCTTACTCCTCCTACCTCCTCTTACCCCTCCTGCTTTGTCTGCTCCCCCGCCCGTCTCCTCCTACCTCTAAGTAAGTCCATGTATTATACATGTATATATTTCCACAAGGACATGTATGGCGCTTCCCGTGTTGGAGACTTAGTTACCAGCTTGTTTGTATCGACCTTGTTTGTATGGGATTTTTTTCAGCACTCTTGATCGCTGTGTTTTTCTCTGCTGAGTGGCATTGTAACCGGTCATGGTTGGACTAAACAGGACATATCGTGTGTGCCTATAGGCCACGCAGGGGAAACACACAGCTGTAGCTCATAACATTAACTATGGGTTTGTTTGACTTAGGTAGGGCAGTGCACCGGTATAGACACAGCTAGTGAAGTGAATATACGTTGACCATGCTGGTGCTGCGACAGACACGAATAAAACAGACCTAATTTTACAGTTATAGGAACAGGACGTAACTTTACCCTGCTACTGACGATCTGTGAAAATGGTGTATTGTGCTTTTTAATGATTGTTTGGAGAGTGCAAGTGTACAAGTGCATGAAGCAGAGTGCGGTAATTACCTACAGCTGACAGGAAGTACTACAGAGGTGGGGCAGCTACCTGGCATTATGAATAACATGCGTGACATGATTATCTCTTGTGTTATTAAAAACACAAACCCTAAAAATACTCTAATGCTCTTAGCCATATTTCAAACATGAAATTCCATATAAAGTTATCATTACCTTTAATGAGGGTAAGCTGGTTGATAGTATCTGATGCTATTTGTTTGTATTTTTAGTAGCAGCTATCTTCACATAAACATATCATATTTTAATGAGTATGTCCAAAGAAAGAAAAATAACCAATTTACAACTGTGTGTAATAAACACAGTTTACTTGAAATCTGGGGTTAAGGGTCAGTGAATTCATTCTGTGAATGGACCGAAGAGTCATATCCACCTGGACAACACAATATTTACTTAGAACTATATTGATACGGTTAATGTCGAGCCCTGTGTACTATCCTAATTATAGTTAAAAATCATCATTATTTGTACATTGTTTCTTCCCCCTCCTAAGGAGTCAACGTTGAGTGTATATAGCCGTCAGCATTCTTTCAACTAGCGTGCATCGAGTGTAGCCATCAACAACAGCGTCCGCACTGACGGATGAAGCTTGTCATCGTTCTGTGACGCTGACGGAGGCGAGCGAAAGCAAAGCCGGGAAAAACATTTCTGTATTTTGTCTCGCGAATCGTTATCATAAATTACTGCGATAGTATCACACTGAATCAACACACATTGAAAAAAAGGCCATTTCTGCATAGGTTAACCCTTGTGTCTAGACCGTTGCCCCTCTTGGTCGATCGGACGACAATCTGATTTTGTTGACTGCCATATACACCCCGCTGGTCCCATGACACATGTGAAGAGTTGAGGGTTTTGAGTGGACTGACCGGACTGTTCCTTTCAGGAACTGATCTGAACTGGATCTCCAGCTATATTAATGTCTGTGTTGACACTGTTATCCCATGTAAAACCATTACATGTTTTCCTAACAACAAACCTTGGCTTACCAGTGAGGTGAAAGCAGCTATCAATAGAAACAAGGCAGCCCTAGTTAGTAGGGATAAAGATCAGATTAAAACTGCACAGGAAGAACTGACAAACGTAATCAGGCAGGATAACAGAAACTATAAGCAAATGGTGGAGGGCCAGTTATCTAATAGCAATACCAGGGGCCTGTGGAAGGGTATGAGATCCACGAGGGGATGTGATCCGTTAGGGTAAGTGGAAGTGGGTTAGGGAGGAGAGGTAGTGGGGCGTAACGGAGGGAAGCTACGCAGAATCCAGGTGGACTCTGAACAAGTGAGTCTATTCTTGCGGAAGCTGGTGAGGGACTCTGCTGTTCTGACCAGACGGGGGCTCGTTGCACCACTGTGGTGCCAAAACAGAGTTGTGACTTTTGATTATCAGCAGAGTGACGCTTGCTCGCTCTTAGCAATGGTGGTACCAGCCAGCTATCTGTAAGTAATTGAGCGTAGCTCTCGAGCAAGCGTCACGGGGCACGGGGTCTGACTAATGCTTGATGGTAGGTGGGGGCAGTTCCATTGTCCGATTTGTAGGCCAGTACCAATGTGTTGAATCTGATGCGAGTGATTACAGGGAGCCAGTGGAGGTCACGTGGAGTGAGTTACAGTCGATGCGGGTGTTGACGAGTGCTTGTACCAAGAGCTGAAAAGAAAGGAACAGTCTTAAAGCCAACAAAGCTGTGGGGCCTGATGGTGTCCACACATGGACGCTTAAGGTCTGTGCTGACCAGTGATCTTCATTACATCAACCCCGTGTCTATGTCCAAAATACCAGCCATGCTGAAGACATCTTGTATAGTCCCCGTTCCCAAGATAAGCTAATGCTTGTGAACTCAAAGCTGAGGCCTATAGCATTAACATCTCAGATTATGACATGATTTGAAAGGGTGGTCCTTCAACATTCAACTAGGCTCTTCAGAAATAAGTTCAGGACTATATTGTGATATGATGGTCACCCTCTCCATGGTGTTTTAACAGCCTTAAAAGCACTACTTCTGCACTACTTATGTTTTTATGGCGTTGTCGGTGTGCAGTGGCTAATGAAGTGTCCCTAACTTAATTGATTCATAAAGTTAATCAAGCAAACAATCCTCCTCCACCTGCCTCCTCCTACTTCCTCCACCTCCAGCCCCCTCCATCTCCTACTCCTCCACCTGCCTCCTCCTCCACCTACCTCCTGGCAATAATTAAGTGGAAAGCTGCCAGCTTAACACCACATTTTGCTTTCAAAAACCAGGTAAAAATAAGGGAGGCGTCTAAACCCACCACCCGCGGCAGCTCTTAAGAAATCGCAGGCAATCAGCAGGCCCTCTCTCGTCAAGGCAGCTCAAAGTATGACGGCCTCTAGAAAGGGAACGATCACCCTGTAATGTTAGATACAGGTAAGAAGGGGGGGGGGGAGCTGCCTGTCGAAGCCTCAGCAGGCGTGCTCGTGTGCCTTTGTACAAGATGGAGCCACATAAATGGAAGGCTACCAGGAAATCAGTTAAAGTGGGGCCGTTTTTTGGACTGGAGACATAGACCTATTCTTCAAATGTTAAATATACATGTATTGTAAAAAAAACTACAAGAAAAATGGTGATGATGGATGATGCCTATATTTTCAACCTGCAAGTTTAATTTGACAAGAAGGAACGATGAATATATGAGGCCAGGGTAGGTACTAGTGGGAACATAAGCAAAAATATAGGTCTGATCTGTGTGCGCGTATGAGGTTATTGCTATGCATGCAGGGAATCTATATAGGCCTGTGTGCATAATGTACTTGCCCACATGCTTGCCTGAAGATATTTATTTAACTGGCTGTTATTTGTTTAGTGCACAGCTACCATATTATATGGCCTACTTTGGAAAGATCACAGCATATCTTCTTTGATTACTGTATGAGACTACCAGCCATCACTAGACTAGAGAGGGTAGGATGTGTGGGATATAATATTCAGTATATCTCACACCCTAGTGGCCTGTCACTGTACATGGAAGGTTCTGGCATTTTCACTATCGACGTGACTTTGCGAGAACACAAAGTGCTAGCAGCGGCGCGAGCGCGCGGGCGTGCGTTCCCCCCCGCAAGCTAACGCACCAGCCAACAGTGAGCAATAAGCGCGGCCCTCGATGTGTTATCGCAGAGGCACAGCGACCGCTCGGCGCGCCGCGGGAAGGGGGCCGTCTTCTGGGAACCTCGGGCCGGGGGTTTCGTTGGCCACGGGTAGAATGCGTCGGGGGCCTTTTGGCGCCATGCGTTGCCGCGCTATTTCCGGCAGCCCGTTGGCTACACTTTGTCTCCGACGGCGACGAGTCTTGTCGCGGGGTGAGGCGGGCGCCACGGCGTGTTGATTCCTGCGTCCCCGGATGCGTTCTTCTTTGGTTCATTCAAGGGGAGGCCAGAGAGGGTGTAATCTGCCGTTGGAAATAACAACATCCTCTTTCGTCCACATTCTGGTCACAGGAGCCATATTACAAGTACCATGGCTACAATACAGCTGCCAGTTATTGAATGAGAGAGCATGTGACATCAGCGCAATTGCCTGTTCTGGATTTAAAATGTAGAGTATGTACTAATGTACTTTACATTGTGAAGTGTCCTTTCTCTAATACAACGCATCTCACGAGAGCCAACATCTCGTTTGAATGTTTATTCGTCTGTTCTTTGGTCAGAGCATATTATCGTGAGTAAAACGTATGCAAAATAATGTGCTTTGGAAATCTACCAGGTGGTTTGAAATCACAACCTCATTTCAGGCAATCATTTCTGCACGCAAGACATTGCACACAAAGACAGGCGCGCGCGCACGCACGCACGCACGCACACACACAGACACAAAGGAGAAGCAGTCGAAAGACATTTTGAAGTTGATTCAGCTGTAATGTTTTCCCCTTTAGATAGCTGCATGGATGGTTGCCATGGAGATTCCCGGGGCAAGGGATGAATGGAGGCAGGCACGCTCCACTGAAACGGCACCCGGAATGAATGGCTGGATGCCGTCTGATGTGCAGCAGCATGCTGTCGCACAAGAAAAAGGGGAAATTAATACAACAATGGACTCGTCATGTTTCAAGGTGCCAACATGGTTTCTTTTTGTATTGTCTCGTTAAAAAAAAACAAACACACATCTGTTAACGTGGATCAAGTCGACAGTGTTTGCTGTTGTATTGTTTCGGGCTTTTATCAGCGTTGTGTTATGTCTTTGTCATGGTAACCGTAGCCTGGGATAGACGCCTGAACAGTTAGGATATCCGGATAACTCTCAACCCCTGAGAGGTGACATGGCTACCATATTGGTATGTCTTCTTGCTAAGCGACTTGCTAACTTATCTCTGTTGGGATACTGCAGGAAGCTGACTTTGAGGCATTCTAGCATAATGTAGTTGTTCATCAGTGGGTTGAAGAAGACTCATATTAAACTGCACCTGCTGCAGAAATCAAGTTTAGTCATGGTCAAAAATAGGATCTGGGATGCGTTGCACATCGTCAAAAGCTTTTTTGCCTGTATTAATTCTCGGCAATTGACTGATTTTAAAGAGATGTATGCAATATTTTGCGGATATATATATATATATATATATAAAATCTAATCACTTTGGTCCCCCGAGTTGGCCATGCTAATTAGGTCTAAAATATACATGATAGCTTTCCCTAGTCTCTTTAATTAAAAGTTGATCCTACTTATTCAGCAATCAAGAGATATGACAGTTTTTCATGGTCGGGAATGTGTCACAAAGTTAGCCTCCAGTGACAGTTAAAGAACATAAATTGCCCAATTTCAAGGAACGACAGGGACGGGCCTTTCTTTTTTTTCTGCTGTCCTTGGAAGATGAACATATGGCGGTTTTAACTCCAAGGGAACGTCATAAAGCTCCAAATGATAACAGGGCTAATAAAACTAAGAGCCGTTCTTTTGGTCTGGGGACGGTAAAACCTGCTTTAATTATCTCTCATTACGCGGTCTGTGAGACGTGTCGCAGTCTATGTTTATAATATGCAATGTGTGGCATCATGTAAACTCTCTGTAAGAAGACATTCTGTAAGAATGACGTTTTTGAGTTACTTTTTGAGTGACTTGATGAGTAATTACTGACTGGGCAAGTGTTCATCATGCAGTGTGGGATGGAATACAGGAATTGATTTGCCACATAGTTGCTATTTCCGTGAAGATGACACACGCTCAGGCACAAACGCGTGCTTTTGTTGTGAACATGTGGTGAAATTTACATTCGCTTGTCGCCTTCTTCATCTGCTGAGGAGTCCTTCTGATCCTGGAGGAGCGGAAAAACATCCGTCTACGTACCACGGCCTCTCCACAACTGTGTAGTGTCGAGTGTGAGGGTGGAGTGGCTCCACACCACGATTGCCCCACCACCACCACCACCACCACCACCACCACCATATGCGCTGAACACAGGTGTGTCTCTAGGGTGAAGTTGGAGAACCGTGAGCCAGAGATCCGTACAGCATGTCTTCAGTTACCTCAGAGGAGTCACACTATGGAAGGTCCTGAGAACAGGCCAGTATTATTAAACGCCCTCCATCCTCGCCCACCAGAAATGTTTCCCTGGTAAGTTCTGGTTGTTACTTTTATTTGATTTACAGTTCAGTTTGACACGTGGGCATATCTAACAACCAATTATTGCAAATATCACTAATTACCCTCGAGTTCCAGTCAGTCCAACACCGGTAGGCTTAATGCATGTCCTAATAAATGGTACGTACATACATGCCCGTGGCTCAGTCCACTGATGCATTAACCACGTAGGCAATATAGGCCTTGTAGTGCGTGGGTTTGACACCCGTCTCTCTTCACTCTCCTCTCTGAATACACGCGTGGAATAGAATACAAGGAACGGTGAAAGGTCTGCATATGTTGGTTTCACACCACCATATTCCTATGGTATGCGAGTATATGTGTCTTGCGTAAGTCTTGGCATTTCTTCACGTGGGAGTTGAAGGTCAAGAGAAAATAAAAGGTGGAAAGATTCACAGCCAGCCATGTTCGCTCTGAATTTGTTCACCAGCCGCCCAGACACATTGTATTGCTGCACAGAACAATCCCGCCATTCTTCTCAGACTCGATGCGCGGATGATATACGCTTAACCTAAACTCAGACCCCGGTGACTGGCTGTGCGGGAGCTGAGAACAACAGATGTATATCATTAGAATAATGTTGAAAGCTGCAATGTTTAAAAACCACCGTTGTCTCGAGGACAAGTGCATCTTATTAGAATAATGCCTCGCAGAGTCCCTTTGGGAAAAATAACCCAACTTGATTTATTACACGGCCATGCATGGTTACAAAGTATAAGAAATGGTGGTGAAGTCTGTGAAAGTGTCTTAGATAGAAGAGTCCGAACACGACACCGCGCTGCTTTTGCCCTTCTGTCTCTAGCTTGCGTTTCTCACACCCCAAAACAGGCCTGAGGTTACCAGTAGAATGCGGCATGGAGGCCAGTGAAAATGTCAACCATGCAAGGTGACAACCAGCTCGTCGGGAGCAGTTAGGGTTAGGTGACACCTCGACAATTTAGCTAGGCGGGGATCGAACCAGCGACCTTCCGGATGCCGGACAACCGCGCTACCCCCTGAGCTACTGTCGCCCACTTTGTCTCTCGCTCGTTCGGTCTCTCTTTCAGACTCAGCGGCGACTCATTCGGGAACAAGCGTTGCATCTTGGGCGATATGGAGAGCAAAATGGCCTTATCAGAAATCGCAGCTTGGCCATATTGCGATTTCGATAACATTGCGATGAGTTACTCAGCCCTACTGTCCAACCGGGTGTCATGTTTCCATCGGTCGGGGGTGGAGCCGATAAATACCGATCCCTGCTGCGGTCATCAGGCCAGATAGTGGCTGTTGGTGGGCGTTCAGCGGGGAAAGGAGCTTCTCTTTCTGGCCGTTGGTCAGCTGTGGTTGTGAGCGCACAACGTTAGCGTGTTGTTTGAACATCGGCAGTCTGCGTTGGATGTTTCACGTCGTTTGCCATTATTAAGCATATAAAGCATTTTGTTGAACCTTGTTCTATTCAAATCTATATATTGTTGTTTCACTCTTTCGACAAATGGACTTGTAAGTCGCTTTGGACCAAAGCGTCTGCCAAATTCCCTAAATGTGAATGTGAAATGGCTAAATGTCTTATAGGATAGTTCAGGATGTTGAGAAGTCCATAATCCCTACAGTCACATTGTTGTTGTTGTTTAAGGTTTTAAGAGTATTTCAAATCTTCCTTTAAAGGAATAATCCGGGCTAAAACATGTCGACAGTATTTACACGTGATTATTTCCTATTCCCTCATTGAAGCGGTGCTGCTACAGCAGGCTCAGACGTTATTATGAGAGTCTTCAGTTCGGTCTATCATCATCAAACCATGAGTATCAGGAAGTAGCTTCATCCCCCCCCCCTGTCTCAACAACAAATCAGTCACAGTTCAGCACCATCACAGCACAGATCACACACTTTAGCAATATCCCTACTGAGAGGAAATGAGTCATTTATTGCATGGAAACTTCTAGCCATGCTGTCAGTCTCGTACAATCACAACCTTGTCTTTGTGTTAGCATATAATTGCGTATTAATTGAAATTGTGATTTTTGGCCACTCGGTCACAATGAATTTCATTAAAAAAAAATGACATAAAAATTATAAAAACATGAATAAATCTAATTTTGTATGCCCATTACATTCAAATCATATTACAAACTGGATTGGATTTCATTTATATAGTGCCTTTATCCAAAGAGCTTTACATTTGTCTCACGTTCACCCATTCATACACCGACGGTGGTGTCAACCATGCAAGGTAACAACCAGCTGGTCAGGACCAGTTAGGGTTAGGTGTCTTGCTCAGGGACACCTCGACACTTAGCTAGGGGGAGCCGGGGATCGAACCAGCAACCTTCCAGTTGCCAGACAACCGTTCTACTTCCTGAGCTAGTGCCGCCCTCAAACTGCTACAACTCTTTGAATACTAGAATACTAATATACTAATATATATATACTATATAATTACAGAATAATCCGCAAACCGCAATGCATAATAGCAATAATATCAGGCAAAATAATCACGATAGCCCTACTTTGTGTCTCACAAAGGGCTGGAGTGTGTGTGTGTGTGTGTGTGGTTGTGTGTGTGGCAGTGATAAGGGGTTTTGTATTACGATTTTAACAGACCCACAAAATAGTGTTTTGTGAAATGGCAGCCAAAACAACAAGTGGTACCACAAAGAGCTCCGATAACACCACTTCGCTTGCTCATGACTTTAGTCTACAGCAAAAATGTGACATCAGTGTTTGAAATTAAATTGGCCGTCTGCCTCCGCACTCGCTGGGGCGGGTGGTACAGATACCGTGCTCTGCAGCGAGGGGTATACATTATCAAATCAATCATACACTTCATGTTGTATCCGCAGTTGATGTTCACATGATCAAAACCACATCGGGAAATGCCACTCCTCTTCACACCGTCTAGCGATGAAGAGGAGTGCGGGGCAGAATGCGACGCCACGAGCTAACCCTAGCAGACTGCGCTACACTCAGTGGGAGGGACACAGACGTACAAGGTATTGTCTGCTTCGCAGCAAGTGGAATAACACCGGCTCTGTTCAAATAGCCCGAGAACACTTTGCAATTTACTTCTTGACAAGATGCAAAGATGAAAGGAGGGAAGAGAAGATCAAAGAGGAAGACGCCGGGAGCATGAGTCTTCTTAGATGCGTCTGGCGAGGCAGCGGCGTCGTCCCGCAGGCCGCGCTCGTCTCTGTGGTCACGGCGGGACGACGAGGGAGGCTCCTGTTCCGTCCTTTGACTCAGCTGGAGAATCAGGACGCGTGGGCGGAGCTCCTTTGATTCGTTGGAATACACCCGACAAAGTTTCTGAAAGAGATGCCACGTAACTTTAACTTTGCTCATGGCCGGGGTTAGCGCCAGGGAACAGTGGCTCTTTGGCGCCGTGGCGACGTCGTCGACATGAAGAGTGACAAGAAGCTATGTCTTCGAGCCGGGACATTGGGAGATTTTTATTTGTTATCTCACAAAACAAAAAGCAAAATTGCTTTTCACTTCGCTTAATATTAGTTTTTTGGTGTCACGTCCTCTCAACTTACCCCGCCATGGCTTGGCACAGACTGAATTGAACGAGAGAGCGTGAGTATGAGAGAGACGCTGTATCTGCATTGTCGGCACTAATGGAAGAGAGAAGCGGCCATTTTTCTTCTTCTCAGAGCCACCGTCTTTGACCGCAGAAGGGCTGTAACCTGAAGGTCGCCAGGGGGGCAGGAGGGAGATTTCCTCGTGTATCCGCCAGACGCAGCCACAATCAGAATGATGGCGATTTTCATTAACACACACGTAGCTATTTGTCCTTTAGTCCCATTATCCACTGGAAGAGTTCAGGGTCAAATTGGAGTGACTCTCGTTGGCGAGGCGGTCCAAGATGTGTTTAAATCCAGGAGGAGATGTGTTGTTGTTGTCGTCTGAGTCAGATCTGACCAGCTCCGACTTGCGCGTCTCTGAGTGCATCTGGAGCTGTAGGTTTCCGACCTTTGCCTTTAGATGGCTCACTAGATTATTATCAGGCCGTTGAGCGGACGTCCTCATATGCAAATGGTGAACATTTAGATAAATAAACATGCGCACTGAGCGTTGGAACAGTGCTTAAAAATGCACAAAGCTCCACTGTTTGCAGGGAATAATCTGCGTGATTTGAGAGAACAAGAAGCCATAATACAATATTTACCATTTCCCTTTGCAAATTACAAAAAATTTATTATTGCAATATTGCGATCATTTTTTATTATATTTCCAATGATCTGTATTATTGTTTTTATATCTATATTACATAAGCCTGCATATAGATGCATACAGAGCTATTCACAAATGTTTTTCGGGATTTATATATAAATGGCTCTCTCCGCAAAAATATGTTTCAATGGATTTTTTTCGTTTTTTAACGTTCACAAATGTATTTCTGATGCCGTTACTGTTTCTTGAACATTCATATCTAGAGCTCAGCTGTGTCGGACCCAAAACAACGCTGATCTTGAACGACAGAAAAACTGTTGTTCGCAGCTGTCGCGGGATCATAAATGTACGTAGATAGCTGCTGCAACAGGTCAAAGTGTTGAGTTAAACAACAACACCATGTCAGTGTAGATATCCCAGGCTCTGTGTTCGAGCACCACACACACACATTCATTCATTCATTCATTCATTAATTCGTTCATACATTCATACACATATACTGGCCTATTGGTCTTCCTGGAAGGTTCTCTGCAGAAGAAATGTGATCCACAATAGGGGGTGTCCTCGACTTAAGATTTTGCATGGTCGATTCTGATTCGTTAGGACAGACCCGTTAATTGACTAATCGTCTAATCGTCAAATCATATGTCCTGTATTTTTTATCTATGTGCGGCACAATGATGAAAAATAATCAATCGTCTTCCCTTTATAGGTATGCACAGCTCCTCCGCTGAACGACCGACTGCCTCTATTAAACACAATATTGATTTGAAGAGTGATTCATTTTGAATAACTTTGTGTGACGACAATGTGCGTGTCTGTTCATGTCAGAATCTGCATTATAGACTGAAAATATAGACTACTATTAGCCTGATATACTGTAATAAAGGCTAATATAATATACCATAATCAGTGTAATACATCTATGGAATCAAACAGTGGCCATTGTCTGTGGAGACGGAGAGCTCCGTTCTGTCTCACGGTATTCATCAGATCATGACGAGAATGTAGACGCGTTTCACTGATTAAACGTGTAAATACACATGAATGATGTGTTTCAGTGTATATCAAATGTGGCACCGTGCAACAATTCAACAATTACTGAGTACCGACGGTGAGAATCATTTCCGCTAGCGTGAGTGGTATGATTTGACAGCTGTTGTTGACAGTTTGCGGTTTGACTGTTTTTGGACCATCATTAATGGTTTCTAAATGCTGCTTAGTTAAACTTAGGGTATTTTTCCTGACATTGTATAATCTACTGGACTAATGGCCTAGAATGGCCTTCGACTTCGAAAATGAAAGAAAGAAAGGAAAGAAGGAAAGGAAAGAAAATGTCTGGACAGCGCCACTGCCAGTACACAGTAGTGGAGCGTGTGTGGTTGGTGGCTTGGTTCAAGCAGCCTCACTTGGCCCAAGTTAGAGTCTGGGGCCGGGTGGGGCTGCACACCTGTGATGCGTTGATTCATCAGTGCACACAGGTTACACCAGCCACCACCACGCACACACTCAGGGAGAGCGCTAGCTTGTTACAGCCTGCTCTGTCAATTCATTTCACACTTGCAATAAACCGGATTATTCCCCACCTTCCTGTGTCCTGCTGATTGACGAACCCTAGAGAAGTCACTAATGTGCCGTGCGGTCGAGGAGAAGTGCCACGACAGTGTACGTCCTTCTGAGGTTTATAGAGAAGGGCCCGTTGATTGCTACGCAAATATTTAAGTATGGTGTGTTTGGATGGGACCCACTTATCGGACTGTATTGGGTCACTTTGAGATTCAGTGTTTTGTAAAGCTTGGAAGAGCTTTTGTCTGTTCGACCACAAGTGCACAAACACTCCCTCGCTTCAAATTAGAGGAAACGTCCGTGGCATTCATGTGTATTATTTAGGGATATTTTAACCCTATATTTATTTTGATTAATATTTGGATGAATAATTATTTGGTTATAGCATTTCCAACCAAGTGAAATCATCACACACACACACACACATATATATATATATATATACAGTATATATAGTGTACAGTGTACCAGAGCTGTTTAAGTCTTAATAGTAAAAGTGGTCATGGATAAATGACCACGGATTTCAAATAAAACAATTTTGGTTAATTAAGACCATGAATTGGCGATTACAGATTGTTTGTTGTTTATATGTTGTGTAAAACACGGTTATTAATTACAATTTAGGGAGAGAGTGGCCAAATGAATCCAGAAGCTGTAATGCCTCAGCACCCGGGCCTGAAGTTCACTTATAAATATACAAACCATTTTAATGAGGTCTAAGTAAGTATAAAGAAATATGAAGATCAAAATGTGATGATTTGTTACATTTCAAGTTCAAAAAGTACAAAATAATAATAGCTGAAAATAT
>OMKP01084079.1:0-10814 GCA_900302375.1 Bathygadus melanobranchus | reverse complement strand
AAACAATTATAATAGGATCTACAAACCACCATTCATCCCATTGATTTTTGTGGTTCTTACCTCTTACCCCTAACCCTAACCCTTCAAAATAACAGTTTTGCTTCATAGTGGCGTTCCAAATTGGCACTCTTCACAAGACCAACTGTTTCTTGGCATATTAAGCACATCGGTTTGGTGCTCGTTGGAGGGAGGATGAATGCATATTTAGCAATCCATTCCTCTTTGAATTGCCGATTTTCACTGTCGACTTTTCTTTAACTGGCCACCTTTGAACATGACATTTTATCTTGATTCACGTTGGAAATCTAGGCTACTAGCTAATTGCTGACAAAACTAGCTGTGCTGTCAACTAACTAATAAACTAATACACTAATAAACTAACTTCAGAGTCCACCTGGACAATTTTGTAAATCCTAGACGGGCCGGATTAAACAGCCCAACGGGCCGTATGTGGCCCGCGGGCTGTAGTTTGCCCACCACTGCTTTAGAGGATAGCCCCAAAACAGTCAGATTTGAAGGAAAATGAAAATGGGTTAAATGGTAAATGGACTGCATTTATATAGCGCTTTTATCCAAAGCGCTTTACATTTGCCTCACATTCACCCATTCATACACCGACGGTGGTGTCAACCATGCAAGGTAACAACCAGCTGGTCGGGCGCAGTTAGGGTTAGGTGTCTTGCCCAGGGACACCTCGACAATTAGCTAGGCAGAGCCGGGGATTGAACCAGCGACCTTCCGGTTACCAGACAACCGCTCTACACCCTGAGCGACAGGGTTAGGGTTAGGTGATCTTAGAAATGGTGATCTTAGAAATGGAAACTTAGGATAGAGCTGTCCCTAGGATGACTGTATATAACGCAACTCACTGGGGTTTCAGTGAATCAATGTGTTAAGGAAAATAGGCAGAACTGAGAACAAAGGAGTTACCACGTTGACATGTCATTGATCTTTCCTTCCGGACACAGTTGAAGTAGAACCACAGGTCAAGTAGTCAAACTAACTAACCAAATAGTTTTTACTTCAATTTCACCTCTGACCCCTCCTTCCCCTGCAGATATTGATGAGTGTTTGACGCCAGACGTGTGCAGTCAGATCTGTGTCAACCTCCCAGGCAGCTATAAATGTGACTGTAAGGAGGGCTATGAAATCGATCCCATGACCAAGAGCTGTAAGGCAGAATCAGGTAACGTGTGCACAGCGCCCAGAACTATGTCTCCCAGTGTTGTACTTGATCGTTTGTGTGATGCTTGAGGGGAAAGGATTATCTTATGAAGTATTATTTTAACTCACCATATTGTTTTCGTTTCATTAACCTACATTTACATTTACATTTAAGGCATTTGGCAGATGCTTTTATCCAAAGCGACAAAAAGTAACACATTTGTCGAAAACCTATTTATATTAAAATGTGCACACAAAACATAACACTGTCAACCAGCCGAGTTCACTCACGAAGCAAATCCTGCTGGTTGATGTAGAACACCGAGGTGAACCCTCTGAAGCCGGGGCCGCTGCTTATCCTTATCTTCTATTCTATGTTATTCCACTCTCTCCAGACACTGTCCCCTGCCTGTACTTCACCAATAAACATGACGTGAGGAAAATATCTGTGGACGGCAACAACTACGTCCGTCTCACGTCGGGGCTAAAGAATGTGGTGGCACTGGACCTGGACATCTCCCGCAACACTGTCTTCTGGTCAGACCTTTCTCTGAGGAAGATCTACAGGTTGGTGCCGTGGGATAGAAGTTATTAGCAGCATTAGTGATATTTAAATATAGCTTAAGATCACCATCACAAACAAATGTGCAAACTGATTAAACTAGTCTTGCGAGGCTAAGTATCCAAGCATCTTTGAAAATTATACTCCAAAGCATGTACAACATACACATTGATAAGTGTTCAAGTTTGCTCGTTCAAGGTAGCACATCCTATAGAACCACAGGGCTACTTTTCAACACAGCGTACTGTTGTGAAAAATGCTGGATCTTCAAATGTAGAACTGATCTGATTTGGTGAAACTGACAAGCTACAGGGCGGATCAGGCATGCAGAAGTTAACGTTTGCTCTATTCACTTATTATCGGTTAATTTACAGTAACTTTACAGGAGATTAACATCTGATCGTAATGTTATATAGTAGGGCTGTACCCAACTCAGAATGTTGTCAGTCAAATCAAATTTGACTGTTCAATACTAAGATTCAATTATTCGTTCCTTTTTTTCAGTTTAGCGCCACACTAAACAAAGAATTTTGTTCGGTTACTGTAATAAAGCTTTTAAACATTATTTATGTCACATTCTCATTATTAAGCTGACGTATAAATGCTTAGTATCTTATTTACTCCAAATGTGACTAAAAATGTCAACCATATTTTCAGTTTCGGCAACCAAAAGCTGATGCTTGGTTGCCAGCCTGGCAACCACTTTTAAAAGTTAGTATTGAGCCCTGCCATTGTAACTGGCATCGTTAATGCAGTACAGCTTGTGTCGTATTTCAGACACTCCTCATCAGAATGTTAAAATCGGCCTTTAAACACCCTCAGACATTCCCGATTCAGCCCTGGTGACGGCCATAGATATAGATATGAGTGATCGCTGTCAGATCATGGTTGTGGGCCTCAATACAGTCTCATTCAGATGTCATTTGTAGGGGCTTTTGACCAAGAGTGCCCACAGGTTGGTCTGCGGACACTGAGAGATCAAACCTGGGATCTTCCAGCTGTAGGGAAGGATCCTCATTATTTTCTCTCATCCCAGCTCCCAACTCAGCACGGTCGGCAACGCGTCTCTCCACCGCACGGTCATTGACAGTGACATCACCGCTCCCGAGGGCCTGGCCGTCGACTGGGTGCACGAAAACATCTACTGGACCGACGGCGAGCAGCAGACCATCTCCGTAGCGACGGTGGACGGTAGCAAGAGGAAGACGCTGATCTCCACAGGCCTGGATAGGCCACGCGCCATCGTGGTGGACCCTATGCAGAAGTGAGTAAATCGGGCAGGGTGAATCTGGGAAGAGTCCAGAAGTCCAGAACTGGCAGGGCCGGTCGGGCAGACATGCGGGGTAGAGTCCAAAACCAGCAGGGCCACTTGGGCAGACACGCGGGGGTTGAGTCGGGACTCCATAATCATTATGAGTGAAAGAAGCATATCTTTCTCTCTCTACGATCCCAGTCGGCATGGTCTAGATTCAATCACACATGTTTGATGTTTGGTGTGTGCCAAGAAAAACGCAAATCGACAGGGCAAATTTCAAAGGCCAATGAGAATGTGTGTATTTGCGACAAGGGAGAAGGCGCTAAAACATTGTGGGAGCATGCACTCACGAGAGTGCAAGGTTAGCGCACATACTAGCTTTTCACAGTAAAACAGCCGGCTACAGTCTAGCGACTCTAGCAGCCGTGTTCAGATGTTGTAACGACTGCGTTGGTTTGTCCGCGTCTACAGTTTGATGTACTGGACGGATTGGGGAGCCGAGGCCAAAATTGAAAGGAGTGGCTTGAACGGAGCCGGCCGCATTGCCTTGGTAACAGACAACATAGTGTGGCCGAATGGAATCACTCTGGGTAAGCTGAGACTTCCTGGACAACGCAACAACCGGAACCTTGTTTACTGTGGTTAGCTTAAACGGTACGATTGTCTTATTTCTTTTCTTTTGTCTGTTTGCTCCTGGGCAGACATGGTGAACCAGCGTCTATACTGGGTGGACTCCAAGATGCACACTCTGTCCAGTATCGATGTGAAAGGTGGATCACGGCACACCGTCATCCACAGCGAGGACAAGTTAGCCCACCCCATTTCTCTCACTGTCTTCGAGGTACACACAAATCTTTTAATGCGATCACAGGAAAATGAATACAGAATGTGTAAGACTAGCTATAACATAGTTTATTTCATGTACATCCCTGTGCTAATTCTTAAATTGACGTAAACCTTAACCCCCCCGCAACACACATCTATTTTCCACAGAACAAAGTTTACTGGACCGATGTCCACAACAACGCAGTCTTCAGTGCCAACCGTCACACAGGAAATGACATCACCGAGATAGCGAAGAAATTGGACCAGCCCGAAGACATTGTCTTGTACCACAATCTCAAGCAGCCCATTGGTAACGGCCCACTTCAAACTAAACTAAGCTAAACTAATACACCAACCATCAACTGACGTTCCATTCTAAAATCTGTATTGTTTGTGTGTGTGTAGGGACCAACGGGTGCAGAGAGGGGAACATTATTAATGGAGGCTGTGAGTTCCTGTGTCTTCCTGCTCCTGTGATCAACCAGCACTCCGCTAAATACACGTGTGCGTGTCCCGACAACGCCGAACTGGCCGCCGACATGAGGAAGTGTGTGACAGGTGCGTAAACACAAAAACACCCAAACACGCAAATCATTTGTTCATGAATTGTCTTGCCATGCCGTCGGGTCGCTGGTCCACACTAGGCGACATGGGCAAACATGCGGGGTACGCACATGAAGACTTTCAGATCTCTTGACCTCAAATCCCATTGGCCGTTCTTGAGCTCAAACCCCATTGGCCGTTCTTGATCTCAAACCCCATTGGCCGTTCTTGATCTCAAACCCCATTGGTCGTTCTTGATCTCAAACCCCATTGGTCGTTCTTGATCTCAAACCCCATTGGTCGTTCTTGATCTCAAACCCCATTGGTCGTTCTTGATCTCAAATCCCCCTCCCCTCCCTCTCCCCAACTCGGTGGGCCCTAGCATCGTGGGTCGTGTAGTGGGTAGGAGCCTTATGTTCACCTTTGGAATATGTAAAACACAGTGCTTATGTAAAATGGTGAGCATTTTTGCCTTGCAAAAATTGTAAGAGAGCGACAAAAGTGGAAGTGCTCAGAATGTTTTTGATTGGATCTTCAAAACTGTGCCATACCTATTAAAGTCTGTACGATTCGGCATCGCTTTAAAGGGGAGCTATATATAGTATATGTAAACGAACAATGGTTACCTTTCCTCCATGTTGCCTGCACCCAGATCTCCCTGCTAGGGTAAGGGTCATCGGATGACGCAAAAGTAGTCTCAGATTTTGCATCTACGCTGAGCTGTGAGGCAGAGACACAGAGAGTGACACAGAGAGAAGAGAGAAGAGAATTTTCCCATTAGTCTTCGTCATCCTATTGCTTACATGGTTCCTTTTTGTTAAGTCCAATTTTTCTTCAATATTCAACCCAAAGAAACTGAAACAAAACCAACTTTGAACTAACCGCACTCCCTCATCAATTCTCCAAACAAGGCCAAGTTGCTCCTCCTGCCGAAGCCAAACCAGCCACAGTGCCACCTCCTAAAGCTAAACCTGTCCCTCGGGCCACCACCACCACTACCAGAGCGTCTCCTGCTACCTCCTCCTCCACTAGCACCTTACCGCCCTCCGACGTCTCCGCTCAAGGTAGAGGAAGGCTTTCTGTCATGTGACGCAGTCATGCTGTCTCGGGTGTTTGAAGTGTTCACATAAGTATTGTGTGTTTATGAATGGTGAATGGTAAATGGATTACATTTATGTCGCGCTTTTACCCAAAGCGCTTTTACATGGCCTCACATTCACCTACATATCATGACAACAACGCATTACTCTTCCTGTGATTTTAACGCTTTTGTTCTCACAATACATCAACTGAATATTTCCCCTGGAATGTAATGAAAGAATGGATGGAGTGGTTGTGGAGGTGTACAAGTTAAATGTCTTGCTTGTTGTCCTTTTAGCCAACAACCGATACGGCGATATGCCAAAGGAAGCTGAGACTTCCCATCCTATTGCTGTCTACATTGTGCTGCCATTAAGTAAGTTGTGAGCCCATTCAGTCTCTCTCTCTCTCTCTCTCTCTCTCTCTCTCTCTGTCTCTCTCTCACTCACTCACTCACTGCAACCTTTCTAACGCTCTGAACCTGGATGCACCCACCGAACTAAAGAAGCTTTATTAAGTATTGTGTGTATTATCTCCATGGGTGTTGTGCACCGATCTCACCAAACGTGGTTGTGTGCTCCTTGCCTTTCTGTTGGACAGTGGTCATGTGCCTGCTGGGCTTCGGGGCTGGGTTTCTATGGCGACAGTGGCACCGGAAGAACACCAACACCATCCACTTTGACAACCCGGTGTACCAAAAGACCACAGAGGATGAGGTGCACATCTGCACCAGCGACTCCGGGGGCTACGTCTATCCCCAGGTACACAACCTAACACTTCAGTATCGATCATGTCTTCGTAGTTGCTTTGTTTAGCTTTTATAGCCCACGGCACAGAAAGGTAATGTGATGATTCAGCTCCTGCTACACGCCACCAAAAGTGGCTTCTACTGGGTTCCTCCACAAAAATCAGGACTCAGGAAGGTGTTGAGTTGCGGTTGAGGTGGTAACTAGCTAGCATGCTAGCGCTCTCCTTGAGTGTGTGTGGGGATGGCTGGTTTAACCTGTTGGCCTTGATCAGTCAATACCCCACAGGTGTGCAGCCTCACCCAGCCCCAGACAAGTCAGCCTGACTGGTTTAAGCAGCCAGGTGAGGCTGCTTAAACCAGCCACCAACCACACACACTCCACAAGGGTATTATAGCTTTTAATATACAAATGATTTTGTTTCTGAGCTTGGGCAATGGGACCTATTGTACAAATACGTTTCCTTGCCCTTGCATAAGGAACATAAGGAGTACATTGGGGAACATTATGAATGAAACCTGCCTCATCTCTCTGTTAGTCTTGTGAGAACATTCCGATCTCGCCTGTTAAGAGAGAAACACATTCTGTTTCTCTCTGAAGATCGGATTGGCCAGGCTTCAAGTTATCTGATTATGGCTGAACCACAGTGGTTCAGACCAATCATCGTCCTATGAGGAATGACTGGCAGCTACGGGCGTGGTGTTAGACACATGGCTCATCCAATCACCTGCCAGGAGTTTTTTTTAAAGTGCCTTTTCCAAACAATTTCAAAGGACGACTTCACGGCCAGATGGTTCTGTGTAACAAACCATCTGGCACGTCAGGTTATCTCTCCGTAGTCCTGCCATGAAGTGGCTACCGAGGACATTTGGCTGATTTGATTTGAGCCCGTAGGGATGTAGGAGAGAGGTTGGAAGGGAACGCCCACTGAAAACAGCTTGTTTTCAGGCAAAGGGATCCAGGGATGGATATCACGCTACAGATGATAGGATAGACCCGCATGTTGTTTTAGATGTTTTACTCTACATTTCAGAATCATTGTGTTGAGAAGGTTTTAATGATACAAAAAAAGGTTCTACAGTTGAATGTTGCGTAGCAAACCATACATGAACCTTTGGTGTTGTTGGGCAAGTATAAAAACAATCTTTATGTCTTTTTTTTTCAGAGGCAAATTGTGAGCATAGAGGAAATGGACCTTGCATAATGAAGATGCGATGAAGACGAGGTTGTCTGTCATGACAGACAACAGAAGCCATGTGATCTACTGCTGCTTATAGACCCCTCACCCCATATTCTGTGACTTTTTCCATGTATTGACCTGTGCACTGTGCCGTCCGTACCTGAAGGAATAAATAATCGCGTGCAGGAGCAAATCCTTCTGCCTGAACGAGAAAAGCCATACTTTTAGCTGTGGTCTGCTGTGACTCCGCAGAAAGACTGCAGGAATCCATTTTGTACATCACAAAATGAGACTGAGAATGAAGGACTTGTAAAATGTCGAAGTGGAACGTTGATTTAGTTGATATTTGATTTTATTCATGATATATACATGGAGTTTCTTCTTTGAAAGCCACCTTCTAGCATGTTCGTATCTATATTTCACTGTGGTACAGGCAATTTGCATTCGTCTCTATGTTGGCCGTACACACATCTAGTGTTCCCTGTAGACAGGTGCGGGGCTGACCAATCATTATATTATCTGCAAACACACACACTCCTTATTGCACCATGTGGATTACACAGCATCCACCATATAGCACATGCCCTGTCTTACATTTGCTTGTGCCTTACCGTAAATGTACCTAGGATAACAACAACACGCCAATGTTACCGTGCTCTATTGAATGTAGCTCAGCGTAGCATCGGCATGCTACCGTCTCATCCTTAGCAAAGTCTTTACCTTAGCATTTCCACTAGGACTTGTCCATAGTTGAGTTGTAACCCGTGCATTTGCTCTGTTCCAACAATCGTCGGCGTTGTGGAGGGCGTTTTTGAAAGTAGTTCTGAAGTTCCTGGTGTGTGGAGATGGAGCAGACGATGTTCAGCGAGGGTTTACGCTGCAGATTCTGCTTGATTATCATAGTCAACCAAAGTGAAGAATGCCATCAAGTGTTTTTGAATGGCGTGAGAGCCCCATGCGGGGACTGTAAATAATATGTGTAAAATACTTTGTCTGAATTATTTTGTGTTTTGGAGACAAAATCTTTTGTCTTTCATATGTAGGATCCAAAACCAAAAACAAGATTGTAAATATGAGAGATTTATTTATATAAATATGTATAACGTGGATTTTATTTGCATGTTATGTATTTTTTTGTGGCGACGGCTCTAGTCTGTGTACTAATACTGGAGCGACAACAGTCCAGACAAACCTTTCTAATCCCTGCGCTGTATAGCTAAACTACACATCTTTTGTCCAACCGTTGCCACGGAGACGTGGCCTGGTTTGTGTACGTATGGCACGGTCAGACGGTTGCATGGGCTGATCTCATTATCGTCCGTGGGAGGCTGACTCTCATAATGTAATTATGAAGCTGGGCGCGTTCTGTTTAGTTTTGTCCGTTTTGGGAAGCGACGGGCAGACTTGAAACATTCACAAAGGAGCTTTGGTTGGATGGGTTGTGCTTTGAAGTGAGTAGCATTGAAGGAAAATAAAGGCACCAGGCAGAATGCTTTGGATTGTAGCTGAAATAAAAAGACCCTTTTCACAGATTGTCAATAGCAGGGTGAAGTCACTTCCTGTTCCTGTCATTTTAACATTAGGTCAGTTTTATTTATGTCTGTCGCAGCTCCAGCACGGTCAATGTATATTTACTTGACTAGCTGTGTCTATACTGGTACACTGCCATACCTAAATCCAACAAACCCATAATTCATTTGTTTTTCTCCCGTGAAAAGGGTCTGTTCTTGTTTGCATGTGTTGTTGTTTTGTTAAATAAAGACTTGAGTTACTTCACCCATCTCTCTTTTGTTTTTATTTTTTTATCAAGTTATGGGGTGATTTGTGTGCTGGCATTACACGACAAATGAAGTTGAATTCAGTTTTTTCTATTGTTATCAACTAAATGGACTGCATTTATATAGCGCCTTTATCCAAAGCGCTTTACATTTGCCTCACATTCAACCATTCATACACCGACGGCGTGGTCAACCATGCAAGGTAACAACCAGCTCGTCGGGAGCAGTTGGGGTTGGGTGTCTTGCTCAAGGACACCTCGACAATTAGCTAGGCGGAGCCGGGGATCGAACCTGCGACCTTCCGGTTGCCAGACAACCGCTCTACCCCCTGAGCTACTGTCGCCCACAACTACTAAAATTAGATCTCACAACATGAGATATCTGAAGATAATTATAATCCATGTGCAATATTTCAAACCTGCAATATGACATGGCTGCTGGGGGGAAATATTCTCTCCAGTATTGACTTTCTAATAGAGTTGGTAGTGAGCCATCACGATCTACTTTGGAAGTATCCTCCCTGGACTCTTTTCAATCCCTCGAATAACACCTAACACCTTGAGCCATCCTAATAATACTGCTGTATTATCATGGATCAAGGTGTTATTCGAGGGATTGAAATATAGCGTCATACATATATAAATGTACCCTGCTCGATAAGAGGCTTTGTGGTCAGCGCAGTCAGGTGACAAAAAGAGAAATTTGTGTATAATTTTTATAACAAACGGCTTCCATACTGGTAGTGTCCTAACACAAACCTTCTCACTATGGGGAAGTGAGGGGTGTTTAATTTAGATTTCATAGAAGAATGATGACAGCATGCAGTAATGTTTTGTGTTTTACTCTAAGTGCTCTATTGGGAAACGTCCTATTGGGTTCTTGTCTGCTCCACATGGATGGACACGCCCACATCAGAGACCTCTTGCAAGCTAATACCCTTCATCCATAATTGATATTAAACAACCCCCTGTGTGTGTGTGTGTGTGTGTGTGTGTGTGTCCTGCTCCTGCTCCTGTCCTGCTCTTTAATACTTGGATTTTACTGAAATTAGTATCTGCTAATTAAAGAATAAGGTTGAAATTATTTCCTAAACTGCAAGTATACCTTCTAAGTGATTGTTTGGTGATTGCTTAACCAATTCAATTAAACTAAATCGATCCATATATTGAACCAAACTTAATATATGACAATGATATCAACCACGGACTAGAGAACCAGTATTCTTGCAGAATTGTGGGG
The DNA here is from genome assembly GCA_900302375.1 of Bathygadus melanobranchus. NCBI lineage: Eukaryota > Metazoa > Chordata > Actinopteri > Gadiformes > Macrouridae > Bathygadus > Bathygadus melanobranchus. The sequence continues at coordinate 442 of OMKP01084079.1, read as the reverse complement.
GAGGGCACAACAGAGTTTCACACAGAGCATGTGTTAAATAGTTAGCAGTTAGTTAACAATGCAGAATGTAGTTGACTCCACCCATCTACGTCCCATGGTAGCTGACGCCACGGTGTTCCACACTTTACCTTTTTTTACATCTAAATCTTGTGTAAATATGTCATTTTTTTAATTCCAAACCTCTCTGGACTTCACCGGACCTTGTGAAACATCTGTGTGCGCACGTGTGCTTGTATGTACATCAGATGTGTGTGTGTGTGTGTTTATGTGCATGCATGTGTGTGTGTGTCTGCATGTGATGTGTGCACATACCAGAGGAAAAGTGTGGAATGCTGTCATTCCGGTCCCTGATTCCACATTCCAGCCTTGGAGGCCTCAGCTTCAGTGTGCCATGTCTCCATGACGGCAGCATTTCTCACTTAATGAGTAACATGGGGTTTGC